>OMNZ01041205.1:0-26501 GCA_900303255.1 Lesueurigobius sanzi | reverse complement strand
TCATTTTTTTCAAATGAGCATTTAGTAAAACAGACTTGAAACTGAAACAGATTCTACATTTACTTTGAAATATACAAAGACTTCACTCACCTGTTCACAGAAGTCGCCCTAGTTGTTGTAGAAGAGCAAAAATCCTCTCAAAAATGATCATCTTTCTTAAAATTGACTGAGCAACAAGTCCAGACGTCCTGGAGCCTCCACAAGAACAAGTAAAATTTAAAAATAAGGGAGGAGCTATGGTTTAAATGATAATACTTTAATAGATTAAGTACATTACACTTTCAGTAAAATCAAAGTCTAGTTCAATGATATTATTGAGTTTCACAGTAAAACAGTTTTTTGTAAGTGATTTGGAGTCAAACTGTAAAGTGAAATGAACTTATCAGTTTAAAACTGTGTAAAACTTAAACGTTCATGTGTATTCCATGTAAAACTTAGATAGTTAAATCAAATAGCATTTCTTCCAATGAGTTTTCTAAATTAAAGTCTATTTCAATTTTATGATTGAGTTTTACAACAAAACTCATTTTCAACAAGTGATTTGGCATCAATCATTTAAATGGAAATAACTTTGGGGTTTACAGTTAGTCTTTGTCTTGGACCTTTAGAATTATTACATTAAGTCCAACAAAAGGCAGTATTTATCCACAGCATTCTCATCGTTTCCCACAGACTGGTGTTGTAGCTTTAATACTGTGTTTGCCTCGTTCAGACAGCAGCCTGAAGTGACCCAAATCCGATTTTTTTGCCCCTATGCGGCCTGTATCTGATCTTCATATGACAGTCTGAACGACACAGATCCAATCATTTCAAATGCGACCCAGGCCACTTGGATATGTGGTCCTAAATCCGATACGTATCTGATCTTTTGACATGCGACTTCAGTCTGAACGGCCAGGTCGCATTCATCCGACCTACACGTCATTAAAACTACAGAAATGCCATTCATTCTCTCAACTACACGTTTTTTGTTTTGATGAAGTTAGCGACGCTCACCTCATTAAAGCAGGTCTCCACAGCGGCACGTTTCTCAGACATCGCTGAAACTGCTCCAAAAAAGGCCAAAGTCCAAAACTACTGTCTCTCTTCTTAAAATAAAGATATAAAGGTGTTTGCTCCGTTGTCTTCTCACAACAAGTTTAGTATCCATATACTGTGATGCGCACCTTTTTTTTTTTTTCTTCCCCTCTGTGCTGTACTTCCTCAAACCCAACAAGTGCCGCTACCGCCCTCTACTGCACATGCGCGTCACATACAAGCCAACTCCCGTTCAGACAGTTCAAATAGTAGGTCACATACAAGTCGCATTGAATTGGTAATATGAACGACCACACAAAAAAATTCGGATTTTTTCAAAAAATCCGAATTGAGCATCAAGACCTGCCATGTGAACGTAGCCTTAGTAGTGTGGCGACCATCAGATGAGCAGCCGGTGGACCCCAGCCCTAAACACGCGGTGGAAAAACAAGACGTGTAGGGAAGAGTGAATCTGTTTTTTATTGCGCCCTGGACCATTAGGGTGACAGCACGCTCTGGTAAAAAAAAACACAAACAAAGTAGTCTGGAGCTGGCGCTGGTAGCACAGAGGTCTGTCTGTCCCCCTGACCAAATGCTTATTTAAAAAATGTCCTAATTCCTAATGTTCTAATAATTGGACGTCAACAACACCACGCGCTCCTTTGGTTCCAGTTCCTGTTTTGGCCTGTTCCCCAGACCAGTCCACCCAGTTCACAAGTGTTCCTGAACCTCTGGATTTACAAATTAAGCACTGAATAAGAGGTAAAACATTAAGCATACTGAAGTAAAGGTGTAAAGAATCCTTAAAACAGCGAAGCTGAGCAGACTTTTTATTTTCAAAAGCCTTGGATCGTTTTGAGTGATGTTTTTATTTAGATTTGTGATCATCTTTAAGCCCATCATTATACAATATTGGCACAGTGCCCGATCGTTACCCCTACACTTGGTATGGGCCCAGGCTTGAGAGGAATGTGCATGATTTGGATTGATGGGAGAAACTGGAGCACATGGAGAAAGCCCCCACCCAGGCATGAAGAGAACATGCAAACTCCACACAGAAAAGCCCACACAGTCCAGGAATCAGACCCAAGACTTTCTTGCTTAAAGGCCACCTGTTCCTGACCTGTATAAGGCATCTTAAAGTGCACTGCAGTAACCCAAGCACGCTGAGTGTCCAGGGGGCTAAAGTTATAATTGCTTTTATGCTGTAGAAATCCCCAAACCCTCAAATCTTCTCCATCATCCGTTCTTCTCCTGGGCCTCGCCTCTCTTTCAAACCATTAACCGCTGTAGACGGAAGTACAGTTTACTGCTGCCTTTGGTACAGAGATGGAGACTTGCTGAGGTCAATAACAAAGGGCCACATTGATTGCACACAAGTGAGCAGGTCAGGAGCATCATGGGACCTTTGCCCTGGGCACTTTCCGATGGCTCCACTCCCCATAACACCACACTGTACGTCTTATTGACCAGTGCAGTCTGCAGCTCTTACAATGGCCTCTTTGGGCAGAGGCTCAATACATGCAACTGTGATCTGATGAGGCCTATAGCCTGAGGCGCTACACACTGGTCAACAGACACAGCACAACAGGCAACATATGGTGGAGAGGAGTGTTTCCCAACTAGGAATACGGGGACGGCGTAGCAGGGGGTTCCAAAAACTATTTTATATTTAAAAAGTAATAATAGTAATAACTGAATTGATTATTATGTTGACAGAAAAGTTATTCAACACCTTTAACTGTAAAGAGTGAGAGTATTTAGCTCTTTTAACTGATAAATTGTAGTTAAGAGTATAAATGAAAGGCCCAAGGGGTATGTGAGACAAAAAAGGTTGGTAACCACAGGTTTAGAGGATTTGCTTGTGGTTCAAAGGAGTGGAGGCTGTAATAAAGAAGAAGACTATGATGAAGAGTGTGGGCTGAGGTACAACAGAAGAGGAGTGAGGTACAGAGGAGTCCTGTAGCAGTGAGTGGCAGCTACCATGTCCTCTGACCTGCCGCAGCACAACATCATAAATATTCATGGCCCTCACTCCCGACACATCAATATTTACACTGATGCCATACATCTGGGCGTCTGCTGTTTAAGCATTTATGAAAGACGCGGCAGAGGGAGGGGCCAGTCTCCATCGGCCCCTGAGTGATGAGCAGTTTGTATCGGGGTGCATGTGTGCGTTGGGGGGTGGTTATGGAAAGCAGACCTATAAATTTGAGGGATTTGTGGATGTAAATGGGAGATTGCTTTTGGGACAGTCCTCACATGTATCATTCATTTCTACATTAGTTTGGAGAATACATCACACACCTTTGTTAAATAGAAAGCTCCACAGTCAGTGTGGGCAGACAGGCGCTACAGTGGCTCAGTGGTTAGAGTCGGCACATGTGCTGCAGTGGCTGAGTGGGTACAGAATAACACCACTGAAAAGGGAAACTTTCACCCTCTCCTCTCAAAAACAGGGTAAATATAGATAAATATAGTTGCATAATTACCATTTAATGCAGCACACAAGTTGGCAGCATAAACTACAGTATGTGCTGTGGCAACATTCTGACCCTTAGACCATATCAACCTTATCCACACACAACTGTTCTGGGACAAACCACCAGGGGCCTACGCTCAATGGGACGCACCCGAAACAGATGCCCTGTTGCACCTCAGCTGTGCTGCTCGATGTGAAGGAGCAGCGCCTCTACTCTGAGATCCTCACCTTATCTCTATGTTTCCTTTGGGAGAATCTCATTTCTACCGCTGGTATCCACGATCTTGTCTGCAGACACTGCAGTGATCCAGAATCATGGCCTTTGGAGGTGCTGCCTGTGGCGCAGATGGTAGAGCATTTCATGATCCCGACTCCTGCAGGTGCACACTGTTGTTGTGTCCTTGGGCAAGACACATAACCTACGACCTATGAATGTAGTGTGAGTGGTTGGTGGTGGGAGGGGGCGATGCCACACTTTGGGAGATGCTTCTGTCAGTTTGCCCAAGGGCAGATGTGGCTACAATAGTAGTTGACGGTCACCGAGTATGGAGTATAAGGATAATGACGACACTGCAGCACCTTGAACTTGTCACATAGGCTTGTAAATTGTGATGGTGGTATTGTGATCCTGTGGTCTCCTGTGGCAGTCACGGGCCAGAGCCACTTTGAAAAAATAAAATCAAATACATTTGATCATGCAAAGAGAGTCCCTTCACTAAAACATCAAAGTGATTTGATTGTGACAACGCATGTTATTGAACAGAACACTTGAAAGGAGCTAAAGGCTCATTTAGATGGCATTGTATTGATTTCACTTGCCATAAAAAAATCTTTGCTTCTGTGTTTATTTCTACATTATTGTCCCTCATGTGAAAGCTGAAGCTTCACTGTCTGCATCACATATAGAAGGATATGTTCTAAAACAGAAATAATATCTTCTAAATTAAAATGTATTAGGTTGCAATGTTTCGACCCAGCAGTCTACATTCTAAAAAGCTAATTTTTGAGCCATACAAAGAATTAGAAGTGAGAAAACATCTATGACACTAAAATCAAAAGTTAAGAAAGCTGTAAGTGCCTGTGAGTCTAACACAAGCAGTTTGTTCTTACATGGCACTCAACATCCTTTCTGGACCCAAGGGGAATTCCTGCTGCAGAAGCACGGAGTGGAGAATGGTCCGAGGGGACGGCAGATCTATATCCATGTGGTAGCCCCACTGGCTACGGTCACACAGGGGTTAAAAACACCACAAAATAACAACATTTACTACTAACCAATATCCTATACAGTTTACACTGATCAGATACAGTTGTCCAACTCTCTCATCTCTCTTTGTTCACCTGTTGCTCCATCAGAGGTTGAAAGGGGATGATGAGAGTGTCTTGGAGAGACAAGGTCATATTTTTGGTGATGTTCTGGACGAGAGGGAGAAGAAATGCTCTGACTTCATTTTCTTTAGAAATGAGTGAAAAGTAATAATCACAAAGACATGATTATTTTAATGAATGACAATTTTATTTCAAATGAAGTCAAATCCAAACCAAAAAAATACTGACAATAGGCTGCGATGTGACATCACAACATTCTAAAGAGCCCATAGTTTAGAATTGAGGTGGAGGGCACTTGAAATGTCTATGCTGGTAACTATGGTACTGTCAAAATGCAGATTTCTACTCTTAGTTTATTGCTAATTTCTCTGTAATTCCTGGTTAAATGTCTTCAATGTCTTCTCCGTCAGCACATATGAACTAAGGTCCAATTATGTTCTCATAAAGGTGTCCAAAAGTGGAGACAATATTCAAAAACAGGTGCATGATGTTGGCCAGTAGAAAGGACTTTCAGGATGAAGAATAATAGAATAATATGGCAGGTTTGTGAATCCAACCACTATCAAATAATGATCAGGGAAAACATTTGGACATGGACATCCCATAGATTTGTATTGGCACCTCGGTCGGGGGTTTCCAGCTCCCGCAGATGCACTGTTCTAGTGTTCTTGGGCAAAACACTTCATTCACTTTGCCTATGTACAGTATGAATGTGATGATGAGAGACTGGCAGTCTACCCCAGGGAGGCTGTGTCTAATATAGTAGCTTAACACCACCGAGAATGGAGTGAATGAATAATGTAAAAAGCGTCTTTGAGTGACCAGAACAGCGTTGTATAAAACCAATGCACATTTATTACATAAGTCTATATTTTTAAATTGAGGTGCTGCATCTAAGAATTCTGTAGGGAATATGGAAATATGGGAATGGTTACCATATCTGTAATTCTTCCTATCCACATGAAAATGATCTTTTCTGTCAGTACACATTATATTCAAATAATGGTCTCCAAAAGTGGCAACCATATTCAAAAACATGTTGGTCAGTTTAAAGTAGTTTCAGCCAAAAGATTTATATGGGCACCATATATTGGACACCTATATCCCTCACAAATAATGATAAGGTTGAACATTTGTACATTTTCTGTTTGGTGAAAACTGCAGGAACAGGCAGTGAGGCGTCCCGTGGCAGCACCTGTCATAGCAGGCAACACACATTATGGCACAGTCATAAGAAATGTTTAGTGACACGTCTTTGTTCTAAGGCATGTTTTACTCTACCCGGGCTACACCAGCACGGACAGTCTCTACTTACGTAAGTGTCTTCATCCATGGGACTAATACGAGCTATGGGCTATACCCTCCACACAGACACATTCATATTAACAATACATATCAACAGTGTCTCATCAGTTTGATCTTTGGCACAGCTGCAGAACCATGAGGACTCTGCTCATTCATTCAAATTATACAAAAACACAGGGCCCTTCCACAAGACGGGACGACAGGAGGTGCCACTCTCTGTGACAGTCACAGACAACTTCAGTGCTTACACAAGTCCAATGAAATTTGCACCTGGCTCTTTAATGGCTTTTGGTGTGAGTTCTGTCCTGTGCTGTCCACACTGACTCCTACAGCAGGCTTTAGTCCAGGGGCCCGGCACGGCCAGCCTCTGCCCCTGCCCCTTCAGAGGCTCTGCGCTGGACAGGCGCGGTCCAGAGTACTGTGAAAGAGGACAGCAGAATAGCAGTCTTTTCGGGGCCCCAGACCTGCTCACGGTGCGTTCTCATTGTAGTGTAAGGACAGGGGCCGCTCCCTTTGCACCGGCGGCATGTAGGGCCAGTTGTAGCTGGAACCGGACAGCAGCATGTCCCGTAGCAGAGTCTCAATGGGAGTTTTGCCCACCAGGCGCACAAAGAACAGCTGCTCGATGACCGGGGAGGACACGATGCGTAGTGATGGCAGCCGCAGCAGCAGGCGGCCGAAGCGGTTGGGCTGGTTGGGATACTGGTTTCTCACATATTCCTCCAGAGCGCACTGAGACTTCTCCTGGATGCTCTCCACATGGGCCACATCTGACAGCCCCATGGCATCTGCAGGGCACAGGACAGGAGGTTGGGTTTTAGCGTGTGTATGCATGTCATGTTGGTCGTGTTTAACCCCAGAGAGAATCATGAAGAGGTAGGAAATACTTTATTTAAGGAACCCCATTAGTATGACAGCAAAAAGCAGAGACGGTAAATTGTCCCACAGGGGATAAATAAAGTTACTTGAATTGAAATTGAATTCTTCTTCCTGGGTCCGTTCTTAATAAAAGTATTACACTTTGTAATAACATATCAACAGTTAATAGCTGACAGATCTGTTTTAAAATAAACAAGATATATATAAAGGTGTTTATAAATGCATTTGTTTTTGGCAAAGGCATAGTAAAAGTAGCATTAGAGGCAGGTCTCGGGTTGAAGCCATGTCTGTTACAGGTGGGCTGCAGTTTAAAGCCTGGTGCTAGTTTTTCGCAGCCTGATTCTGAGCCATCTGGAGTTTGTCAAGGTCTTTCTTAGCCGCACTTAGTCAGTGGCATCAAACCAAAGACTGTAGTAACAGTTTTTCTTGTTTCTGTTGAACATACAATAGACATCTGATTAATGAGATGTTTATACTCAATTTAATTACTATATTTTTAATGTGCCCTCAGGTTATTACTAATGAATAAAGTTTTAGCTGTCCACACTCCTATGTACCAGCCCAAAGGACCTGATTGGCCAAAACCACTGCTGATTCAGTACGAACAGTGAGGGCGG
Organism: Lesueurigobius sanzi; assembly: GCA_900303255.1. Classification (NCBI taxonomy): domain Eukaryota; kingdom Metazoa; phylum Chordata; class Actinopteri; order Gobiiformes; family Gobiidae; genus Lesueurigobius; species Lesueurigobius sanzi. The sequence goes on along the minus strand of OMNZ01041205.1, from coordinate 18,872 downwards.
ACGGGGAACGAGATGGATTCTCTTGTTTTGTTTTGTTTCTTACTCGAGAATACCGCTTTTCCTTTTCTCTACCATTTTCTTGGTAGCTTGTGGTCAAAAATGATTGTTTAGAAATTGCTTTGATAGTTGTGGTTTGGGTCGTGGCTTGTCATGATAAGTTGAAGGTGGGTCCTGATGCTACATTTGAGAACTCCGGCTTCAGAATATAAACAAGAAAACGGTGTAAACATGAGTACAGTCACCATATTTAAAGTGACTACAGTAAGTGATGGTTCATTTCCAGTGTGTGTGAGCCCTGATGGACTGCCCCTGCACGTCACTAGACTTCTGTGGAAGAGTGATCAGAGGAGCGCACTGGAGCGGCACCTAAAACAAAGGCTCATTCTTATGTCGGCACACACTGGAACTATGTGGCCCCTGAGTGACCCATGTGGGCAAACCCTGGCACTCTGACCCCTCCTGACACACCAGCCTCCACTCTTTAGACTAAAATATCCAAATACCCTGCGCCTGTGTCTTGTAAGCAGTATGTGAGCCGCATTTGAGAGGCTGAGGCCGCTCTGGGTGGTGGAGGTTATGTAGGTCAAGGCTACCACAGTGGCAGACCCTGGTGCGCCTCGTCACCCCATGTATAATTCAGAGGAGGGGGCAGGGGTCGCTGTTGGCATGGCTTTGGTTTGACATGTTTCAATTATAGATGGTGACAGACTGAGGTCGACAGAAACAAAGCGGTGCTGCTGGTCATCTGCTCAGCTCAGAGAATGAGATTATTGCTCTTCTTTTTTTAATTCTTAATGTAAATTGTACACTTTAATTTCAAAGCGTACTTTTGATACACAATTCTAGAGTCAACATTGTCTGAAAAATCACACTTGGTGGTGTTCACACTCAGAAGGTTTACGATGTATGGAGCAAGGAAAAAAATCTGTGCTGTGTCTGATGCCTCTCTTTGTCCAATTGTGAAACGCATTCACAAATGTGAGTATATACAGTATGCTGTAAAGCTATTTTTACCGATGGTTATTAACAATAAACCAGCTCAAAACATCAGTATTTTGGCAATGCTAACTGTAAGCATAAGATGGAGTGCTGTTTCTTGGATTTGATTCCAATGAACCTAACCTAATAAATGGAAGCAAAGAAGCAGTTCAATCAAATAATCTTTAAGCAGAAAAACTCTAATTGTCTGTCTAATAGTGTTGTCCACATGTCCCTGATATTATTTTGACGTTTTAGTGCAAACTTTAACATTTCTACTCTAGTGCCAAAGAAACGTCTGTGTGTCGCCCTCTTTAGGCTCAACACTGGCTACTACACTTGAATTTTTTGATTGGCTGATTACGATACCAAAGAAACGTCAGGGCGCCACACTAGTCATCAGTTTAAAAAAAGTCCTTTAGTATTTTTATATTATATTCAGCATATTGGTGTTTTGTTTGGTGTCTTGTTGAGTGACTGCGTGGACTTGTCTTGGAGGAGACCAATGAACTCCTGCAGTGATGTTGAAATGGACATATCCAGGCAGCTTCATTTGAAGAACGAGGCAATCCCTGGCTCTCCAAAAACCAAGACCACCAACACTAACACCAGATGACCAGTAGTCATATGACATTTGTGACTATCGGCTCTTTTGAATGAACCTTGCCTAAATTCTCGCGGTATTTGTGAGTTCACAAACACAATCTTGTATCGCTCCCTCACCACTCGTACCAAATCAGCAGCGGTTTGGTTTAGGACGGGATATCTATTCGAGTCACGTAAGTCTTGCCGAGTCAAAGCAAAATAAAACATGGCAGCGCATACGTGTTGTCGCTGCATTAAATCTGTTTTAGCAGAATCCACAATTTCCTTTTTGAAAGAGCAAGGAGGCGCTTTGTGCATTTTTGACCACCTTCGCCCAATCAGCTCAAAGCATCCTAGATTGATATTGTGGAGAACTCAATCAAGAGTGCTACACTTTATTAATCAGGTTCCTCTTGAATGGCTCTTTTAGGTGAACTCAATTGTGAAAATAGACAGATTAGTGATCAGGTCTTAGTTTATATGAGTTTTCTGGCTGATGTCCTTAAAAACTGCTCTTTGAAATGAACAGATTCCACAGAGAAGAGCCCCGGGGCTTCGGCTCCCTGTAAAGAGCCATAAATCCCATCACTAATGAAGCAAATGGGAAGTCTACAGTGGTAAGAATGTGTGTAGCTGTAACAGAGATGAGCTCCCCTCGGTGAGTGTCCCCAGCTGCTCTCCTCCGCAGGTAAAGTGCTCAGAGACAGGAAAGGCTGGCGCTAATCCTCCGAGATAAGCTGTTTGAACCGGCAGATCTATTTACTGTAAACGCTCCTTAAAACAAGAGGATTTAACTGTCAAATCTACTGCAGCTCCAATATCTCCCCAACTTTGTCTCTTGGTTTTACACTAGAGCCGACTTCCTCTTTATTATGCCCTGGCCAATTTTAAGCAGGTTGGAAATGAAAGTTTTAAGATTTTACACACGGATTTTATTCCACTTATACCTTTAGAATATCTCACGAGGAGCCTCCAATGGAAATCAAAATGTTCCTATTCTTTCCAGGTGAAACTCTGGAACTCCTCGCCTCCTTATTTTTTCATGTTAATGTGATCATTTCATTAGAAACTGTAAATAAAACTAAATGTTTAATATCAACTACATCTGCAAACCTTTGACAAATTGTCCAAATTTAGATTTTTTGAAAATACATGTGTTTCCTGGTAATGGACTTTGACTTTTTACTGAGTTGGGTTCAAATAGAGTTTGGGAAAATTCACAGTTGGAAATCTACCATGTTTGTAGGTACTAGCAAACATTGTTTATAGACTAACATGAGATACAAACATGATAATAAAGTGGATTAAAGACCTGTGGAAGAACTGTGTTAGCTGCTGAGCCACAGCTGGTAAATACATCTAACACACTATAGTGTCCAAATGTCTTGATGTGAACGATAACCCTAACCTTTTATATGTTATTATGGGGGGAAAAACCTGCTGGATATCTCATTATACTTTGCAATATGACATCACGATCCTGAACTGTGTAAGACAAACTAACAGTGAAATAAATGAAATGTACATCCTCTTTATGCAGTTACCATCCTGATCATGCTATAACACATTTAAAGGTGCATTGTGGAACTTTTTATGTGAAAAAAGAAAAAAACAATCAACGAAAAGGTTTTATGGTAAACATGGAGGCCGCGTCCATTGAGATGAATGGATCTTCACATTTACGTCTGAAAAATAACAGTTTTGTATATTTGTCTGATATAAGAGGTAAACAAATCAAGAGAACAGATCAAGTTAGCAGGAAGTTAGCATGTTCAGACTTCAATATAAAGTGTTTAGCCGTTCATAGGTCAAAAACGAAGCCATATTGAAATATAAGAAGCTGCAAAATTACTCACAGTTACATGGGCATTTTTCACTTTATATTGAAGTCCGAACCTGCTAACTTCCTGCTAACTTTAGCCCACTTTATAACATCAACTGTGAATCTTCTACAGCAAAAAAAACTGATTTTTTTGATTGATTTGCTTACCTCTTGTATCAAACAAATATACAAAACGCATAAATTGTTATTTTTCAGACGTAAATGTGAAGATCTCAGTCGATGTTCCCCCATTCATCTCAATAGTGTGGCTTCTGGTTCACGCTAAAATGGGGCGCTAACCTTTTTGTTGCTGCTCTCTATGGGTGGTTACCATGACGCCTTTGCTTTCCATCACACCTTTATATGCCACTCCAGGATCAATTGTATTTCAGGGTTTCTGGTAGATTTTCTCTTTCATGTACTGTAGATGGTGATCTATATATCTTTAAGTACCATGCGGCGCTATCACTGTGTTTGTAAAGTGCTTAATGATGTCGTATACAGAGGAAAGTCCTAGAATAGTGCAGAATAGTTTGGTTGGCTTCTAAGTGAACTCTAATTGGCCTAGTTACACCTAGTTTACAGAAAAATGGTCTAATGGTGAAACGTCTGCTGTGAGCCATAGGCGCGTGGCGCTCCTGACCTGAGGTGAAGAGCACGATGGACTTGAGGCAGGAGTACTCGGCCGTGTCCACCTGCAGAGCTTTGAGTTTCTCCACCTGCTCCTGGAACACGCGGATGTGGTCCATGAAGGCCACCACCCGCTCTGCGGACATGGGCGACGCGTGAAGGCCAGCCGCGGCCAGGAGGGGCGCAACATGGAGGGGCATGGAGCACTGCGCCGCGTTCAGGACGAACAGCTCACTCCAGGACATCCGCAACAGCGCCACCTGCAGGGGACAGAGCATGCTTATCATCCACAGGGTTCATGTTATTGTCAATGGTGAAAACTAAAAAGTAACTCAAATCAACCTTTTAAACATGGTTCTCTTGGAATACACCGACTTGGAGCTTAGTGTTTTGCTGCATTCAAGCATACATGTGTAAACCGGTTTCATTTAGTCACTTCTTCCACTCTTTTTCTTGTATTTCTTGTATTTTGTTGCATAATAGATAGAACACAGAAATATCCTTTATGTTTGTACAGTCCATAAATCATCATCTGTTTGTTGGCAGATGAAATAGATTGGTGATTCGTGTTTGAAATTATCAGGAGCCAAGGGGGTAGAGTAACAGTTTGTTCCTTGGATTAGCAGCTTTGACTACTACTACTAATAGTACTAACCAGACTCAACCTGGTGTGAACCAGGCCCAACCTGGCACTAACTAGGCCCAACCTGCTTAGTTTGCCAGATCTGATGGGATCTATGGCCTTCACCTGGCGGTATGTGACTAATGTATATAAGATACAAACTTCTGATGAAGCTATGTGCATTTATTTCTTCTTTTTCCAAATGACAAATTCAACCTCCGTGGATCTAGTCTGACCTGACATGTGCTTAAAGGTCTCTGAAACCATGGAACACCATTTATACCATTGACAACTTTCACAGACAAAAATGATAATAGAGTTTGTCAACTACTTCAGTATATTTGACTAAATGGCAAAGTGGACATACTGTATCATTCACAATTGTGGCTTGTACTGTATGTTGCTTGGATATACAGTAGTTCTTAGTTGGAAACAGGGAGAATTAACCATGAAAAAAACCCATTTGAAATCAATGGCATGCTAACAAATGAATGGCAGTGCTGTTTGAGTGCAGAAGAGTCCGAAGTCCAGTGATGGTTCATGGGCTTTTAAAATGAAGAGTTCACTTAAGGCTGACACGGCAGGTGAATAGGGAAATAATTCAATTGAGTGTTGTGCTCATAAGTTTGCATACCCTGGCAGAATGTCAGGGGATGCAATTTGAGTAGTTTCTGTTTCATTATGATTTCAAAAGAGTAAACTCAGTTCTTTGGCAATAAATGGCTTTGCACAACCACTAACCGTGAGTGTTATCATTCATATTCTGTGAAAAATGGCCAAAGGATTAAAAAGGTATGTAAACTTATGAGCACAACTGTAAATATGAGGGGAAAACTGTATTGTATTTCTGTCATGTTATGTTTTCATATTAAAATACAGCATTTTAAAGGAGCACTATGCAACTTTTTAAGTGAAAAATAAATTCCTGATGTTTGTGCATATTTGACCTTTTAGTGACCCAGTGGCTGTATGCGAGCAGCAAGGCACCTTTACTTTCCATCACAGCGGCTTCAATGATGCTCCAGGATCTATCGTTTTTAGGGATTTCATAGAAACAGACCAGAAACCCTGAAATCATTTGACCCTGGAGCATCATAGAGGCCACTGTGATGGAAAATAAAGTTGCCTTGCTGCACCCATACAGCCACTGGGCCACTAAAAGGTCAAATATGCACAAATATCAGGAATTTATTTTTCACTTAAAAAGTTGCATAGTGCCCCTTTAAGCATGAAAATGTCCTAAATTGCCAATATTTTTGTGATGAAATCTAAATAATGGATTGATACAGGTTTAAATGTTTGGTTTTCTTTTGTTGATTTATTAGTTACAAAGATTTGTTCAGAGAGGTTTTTGGATCTTGTTTACATTTTGTGTTATACATTACACATGTTATTAGTGAATAAATCTGTAAAAAAGTACATTTCACCTTGTTTTTCATGTTTGAATACTCAATAAATCAGGCAGGAATTAGCTATTTTACAAACATTAAAAATATTGTTAAGTCCAAAACTGGAAAGTGGAGATGTTGTCACCACAATGAGACAAAAATGGGTTTTGAGATTTTAGTTATAAGTTATAATTTCCCATATGTTCTATGGAGAAACATTGAATCAGTGACACATTACACTCCTTATTGTAAAGATTAGGTCATTTATTTGTTTCCTGGTGAAAGTATGTTAAGAGCAAACTGGCCCAAAACCTGAAAATTGGAAGAAAAGCAGTGTCTTCCCTTAAGTACGTTCTGTAGTAAAAGGAAACAAGTGCTAGACTACTCAAACCTGATGTGACAAAAAAAATATTCCAGGTATATTCTTGAAGAGGGAATGACTTCACAACATAAAAACCTCAAAAAATGTATTTGGCATATGACATGTCCTCTTGCTGCGTACCTGGTCCATGAGCTGCAGGTCCGGGAAGAAGGGGATGTTCTTGGCCCACTCCACAGCAGAGAAGAGCAGGCGCGCGGCCAGCTCACAGATGTTCTCGATGCCCATCAGGTTGTTTCCCTGCATGCACTGGGCCCCATAGCGGGACGTGGGGTACGGCTCCGCGCGCAGCAGCAGCGAGATGAAGCCGGACAGGTACGGCTGAGAGCTGTAGGGGTCCGACCCGTTGGAGAGGTACTGTCCCGGGCTGCTCTGAGAACTGGAGGTCCGGCCACGCTGCACCGCTGCAACACAACACACCAGGTCAAAACTGTTGTCCTACTTTACAAACAAACAAAAGGTACAATGGAGTACTCAAAGAAATGTAGTTTGGCCTGAATGTTGCTATACAAACATGATTTGTATCTGCCTCTTCAGGGCTCGAGGTACTTTATAAAAGAAACAGGAACAAAAAACAACATAAAAAAGAGAAAACAGTGTGAGATTGACCCCCAATAGGATGGCCACCTCAAATGGTAGTGAGAGTGGAACGTGTCGTGTGATGTGGTGGGACACGGAGAGACAGACATGAGGAATACTTAGATTACATGACAATAAGCATTGGAGCGTTTCCTTTGCTATATTGGCCCAAAATCACACATACAGAAATGGAGAGTTCATTTGCAAAAAAAGATATCTCCGCTTTGATTTTGTCGCTTTTAGATTTTGATCACCATGCTGCAGGAGATTCCCCTACAAGTAAAGTTGAATCCATTTGATCGATAACATGAAGCGACTTCATATTTCTGATTCATTCAAATTAAAAACACAGCTACACATAGAGAAAATTACAAGAATATGTTGATTTTTCGTCAATGGCACATATCTGTTTTTGCAAATGAACTCTTCAAATAGTGGAAAGGGAAAGGAAATCTTATTTGAATAGCGCTTTTCAAATGACACAAGCCGTTCAAAGCGCGAGGCAATGTGGCTGAAGTGTCTTGCCCAAGGACATAATCACGGTTTGCACTTGCGGGAGCCGGGATAGGTCACAAAATATTATAATCCGAAAAGATGGAACACGATATTGTACGTTTTATGCTAAATGAAGGTTTTTTTTTTAATGCCCCATAACAACGTGCACCAAATCTATGCATTTATTATTTCTAAAGATTTGGAAAGATGAGAAAAAGGAGGGATGGAGTCAAATTTGGATATTCCACAAATTGAGCAAGATAATTGTGTAAAATGAACAAAAAATACTGAAAATCTCTCAAAATGTGCAATGGAATGAGCTGAGGACCAGATTTATTGCTTATTTGAAACAACTGTAGGGACTTTCAGTGACGTTTAAGGCCTTCATTCTGGGATTATTCAAACATCTATAAAATTTGTGTTGCTCTATTCGGACAAAAAACATATATTAGAAAAAGTATTTACTGCCCTGTTTATTAAAATCTTAACGGCCCCATATTGTATTATACTGAAGAACTTAATACAGTAGTCTGATGTCATGAAGTGGTTGCCTCCAAATCTTTACATCATTGGTACTTGGTAAAAGCTGTTTTGAGCTTCATCTAAACTGATTCTCTTCCCAGCAGACGAGGAGCCCAGGCTTCCTCATGTTATTGTATATGTTATTTTAAGAGATGTGTTATACCAATGTGTCACAAGTAATAAAGCTTGAATAAGGCAGGAAGTATGCACTACATAAATATAGTGATGTTAGCGCAAAAATGCCTTTATCTCTTTATGACAATGGTCCACAGTAAACATTTTAAATTAGTGTTTGTGTCCACGGATCTGAGTTCAAGTCTATTCTGACAAAATGCTATAATGTTTATAGTTTTGTTTTGGTTCTTATAATTATTTAATCAGAGAGCACAATGGTACTAACGGTTGCCAGGTCCTCAGGCTAAAAACAGTCTGAACTTAACTGAAAAGGACTTTCAGATTGTCCCCCACCAGGTCCTGAATATTGAGGTTCTTAGCTTTCAAATGAGGAATGACATGTTCCACATCTGCACCTTTAGGCGACTGAGGTTCGATTGATATAATAATTATAGGCGAGAGGCTGCTGGTGAATAATCAATTTATTAAGGACATAAATGTGAGAAAATAAATGTATTGCAAGTTTTCTGTCATTTCATATTTTCTTCCACATTTCCCATAGTTTTGCCAACGAAATCAAAAGCACCAGATGGTTTTATTTTGTTGATATATTAGTTACGAATATTTGTTCAGTGGATTTTGGATCTTGTTTAGTTTTTGAATAAACAAATACATCTGTAGAAATTCTAATTTCTAGTTTTTTATGGTTCAAAACTCAATGACTCAAACAATAATTAAATATTGATAAATCCCTCTGAACAAAATTAAGTCCAAGGCTGAAAAGTTTGAAGTCTGTAGGAGCTACTAACTTGCATGGAGAAAATGGTCCATGAAATTACAATTTCCCACAGTTCTATGGAGAAATATTGAATCCGTGAAGAATTGCCCTCCTTATTGTAAAGATTAGGCCATTTATTTCTGTCCAGAGGAATGGCTTTCTGTTTTAAGACCAAATGGACCAAAACATTGTACCAGAACATTTTAAAAATGAATGATATCTGCAGGGTCTCCTCTTTAACATAGTAATTGTCAAGTAAATACACCATTACATGGCCTCATCTGTAATAACCTCAGCTGCTGTTCGATGGTTGTTATCACATTAGCAATATTAGCTGTTGACTTTCATTTTCATTTTTCAAAGACAAATACCATTAAATAAATTATCCACTTTGAAATGTTAATATAAAAAAGGTTTTGGGGGATATATTATCAATGATATTATATATCAAACTGTACAAACTCTGTTTTCATTTAAAGATGATTCTAACAGTAGAAATTAACTCAATTTGACCCTTCCTTTTGCTAGAAACCCCCAGAAGAAGATGACCATCTCTGTAGCTGGAGTCAAGCTGTGGAACTCCATGGAAATAAAAATAAAGAATTACACTAATATAGTTCAATTTAAAAAGCTATTCAAAGAAAAACATATTATATCCTATGAACTGCAGGAACAATGATGTTGTAATGTAACTACTGCCTGTGACATAATGTAAAGTCACATTGTTTAAGGCGGAACTTCAGACCATCTGGTGGTTTATTGTTTTTTTGTTTTTTTTGGAGAAAGTGGTACATATTATAAGATTATCTTCTCTGTGCCCCTTTTCAATTGTGTACTGTTTTTGATTATTTTGTAAAGGAATAATTAACACGACTGTAAAAACAATAAGTAACATGATTGAAATGAATAAAAATAAAAAAATGAAATGAAAAAATGAAATGAAAATCTTATATAAAAAATGGGAGAAATCCTTCTTGAAACGTGACAAGAGTCCGCTGCGGTCACGGCCTGTTCCGAGTCCACTGACTGGAGCAGGCTATTTATTAACACACGTTTTTATGTTATTCAACATTACACGACAGTTAAATGGTTATTTCCGCTGTTAAACCGCGAGGCGGCTACAGATCAAATCTGAACCTTCTCTGTTTGGTTTGACAGGCCGCAGCATCTTGTGATTGTGCGTGACTGGTGTATGACGCGCGGGGGACGGTCACACCGTTTGGTTTGGGCCTAATTCCGTGACATCCCAGTACAGTGTAAGAACAGAGATGTCCAGCAGGTCATGTGACCCGGGACGCACTTAATGATAATTTCACTAACCGGGCTCAGAGCGGATTTGACGCGCGTAATCCACTGACCTCAGGTGCACCACAGCGGTTTGCGCGCACTGACGTACGGCGGAAGCGCACTTCTCTAACACACATAATCATTTAGGTGTTTTAAACAGAGTGAGAGTGAGTTGTTATTATTTCATTCTAATAAAGGAAACGTGGGACAGCGTCGTTGACGAACACGCTGTTTTAATAGTTTATAGCATTGTCTGTTTTGAATAAAATAAAGATGAACGGAGCATTGGCTTATGTGCCTAACTCTGGCAAGACAATGTAGTTTTAAGTAAATTAATTGACAACACTTAAGTGCAGCCAAATGGTTTTCTAATGCGTAACTTTAGAATGAAAGGGTTTGTTTTTTGCGCGCATGATGCAGATAATGGATCACAGATAGGCTACTGCGTGCGTAAAAGACACAGGGCCAAGTGGACCGTGAAGAAGTCGTTCACAGCGAGGCGCAACAAAGTCGAGTGAGTCTTAAATAATGTTTCAGGATGTTTGTGGCCTGGATTGAAATCATTCCTGCTCTTTGTTCAGTATCCTCTGGTTGTGGACATTATTATTGCACTTTGGTATAGCTCTGGTTGTGGACATTAGCGCGCCGTTCCACGGTGCGCACACGCACCATTCTTACCTTCCCTCCTCATGCCCACTTTCAGGCACTTCTTGAGGCGGCAGTACTGGCACTGGTTACGGTGGTGCTGATCGATGGGACAGTCCCGGTTCCCGCGGCACGTGTACGACAGGTTCCTACGTACAGAGCGTTTGAAGAAGCTCTTACAGCCCTCGCACGTGAACTGGCCATAGTGCTTCCCGCTGGACTTGTCTCCGCATACCATGCAGTCCACGTTGGGGATCTTGTCCCCTGAAAGAGCGTCTGTTCCCGGGGTGGATCCGTTTGGCGTCCCCGGGCCCCCTGCTGGGTCCGGCCCGCACATCTGCAGCTGCGGCCCCGGGTCCTGGATGTTCTCTTGCCATTGGTTTACTACCATTGCCATGCTCCCTCAGTCCTCCGTGTGTCCGCCTTTAAAGTCTCACACTGAACACATCTGCAGCCGGTGAAGTCTCGAAGTCCTCGCGCAGATCTCCATAAACACGAGTCCAGCCAAAGTTGGGAGCGAGTCCAGGTTTGAGGCGTTGAGTCTTGGCTCATACATCCACAGCTCAGGCGCGCACACACGGGCGGAGTACGGCCTCAGTCCAGCGACACAGTGGCACAGTGAGAGCGACGTCGACCCACGGCCTCTGGGTCACACAGGCACCGCCCATCGGCCCGCCCACACATCGTCCATATAAGGAAATCAACCCCACATAAGGTGGTGCACCTCTGCTGACAGGATAGTCTGATTGGTGAAGTCACTGTGGTCAAGGGGAACCGATGTGATTGGACAGCTCCGAATTTGACTGACAGCAACTTTGTTCAGAGCCGAACATCATCATTAAGAGTTCTTCATGTTTTCGTCATATACAGTATAGCGCACTACACCCCTTTAAACAATATCTCAGTGGTAAAACACAAAAGGCTAACATGAAAGTAAGATTAATATTACTTTGAGAACGCAACAAAAACTACTATATATAGTACTTCATTTTATTTTATTAGTTTTGAACAGGGACAATGCACATTTCTGTTAATTTTCAACCATGGTCCCTTGGTCAGGTGTAATGCCAGCAAACAAACAAAGAAAGAACACTGTAAAAACAACAATGATTAATACATGACAATAGTTAGTAAAACATAATCATTATAAGCCAATAACCACGAAATCAGAATTAGCAACATGTAGTCCATCACCAAGTCATGAACCATGGTTTACAGACAGACTTACATTGATTCATTGGCAGCAGGAGGGAAGATCAAAGCAGCAACAGAATTAAAAATCATCAGTGATTATGTTTGGTTCTCAAATATAACAAGGATTTCAGCTTATACTTGAAATTGCTAAATCTATCAACATTGCGTATATGAGAAGGAATTGTGTTACAAAACTGGACTGCTCTAACTGAGAATGCAAGGTGCTTTTTCTGATGGGACCTATAAGATTATTTGATGTGGCAGATCTATATCAGATTTAGAAAATTAGAGAGGGAAGAGCTTTATGTGCTCCATGATTTTTAATGACAGCACCAAGTCTTGCAGGCAATGAAGGAACAAGCTGGTGACATTCTACAACAATGACCTCTTTTACAGACTGGATGCTGGAAAGATAGTGAGGCTCAACTTGTCTCTTCAGACTGCCCCATAGATGTTCCATTGGTTTCATATTGAGACATACTTAGCCACTGAATTACAGTACTGTGAGGCCAATAAGTATTTGATCACCCTGTGATTTTGCAAGTTCTCCCACTTAGAAATCATGGAGGGGTCTAAAATTTCCATCGTTGGTGCAATTCTCCTGTGAGAATCATATTGTATGATTTATTAACAATATTTTTGTATATTACAGAGTCAAATAAGTATTTGATCACTTGAGTCAAACAATTTGATATTTGGTGCAGAAGCCTTTGTTAACAAAGAGGTCAAACGGTTCCAGTAGTTCTTCACCAGGTTTGCACACACTGCAGCAATGATTTTGGCCCATTCCTCTATACAGGAGGTTTCCATCTGTCAGGTTTCGGGGCAGTCGCTGAGCAACATAGAGTTTCAACTCCCTCCAAAGATTTTCTATTGGATTTAGGTTTTAGGTGGATTTAGATTTATCCTGATTTGCTTCTTATGGAGCCACTCCTTGGTTACCCTGGCTGTGTGCTTTGGGTCATTGTCATGTTTGAAGACCCAGCTTCAATGCTCTGACTGAGGGAAGGAGGTTTTTGGCCAAAATCTCACAATACATGGCCCCATCCATCCTCTCCTTAATACAGTGTAGTTGTCCTGTCCCCTGTGCAGAAAAACACCCCCAGAGCATGATGCTTCCACCCCCATGCTTCACTGTAGGCATGGTATTATTGGAATGACACTCATCCTTCTTCTTCCTCCAAACACAGCAAATGGAGTTAAGACCAAAAAGTTCTATTTTGATCTGACCACATGACTTTCTCCCATGACTCCTCTGGATCATCCAGATGGCAAACTTCAGACGGGCCTGGACATGGGCTGACTTAAGCAGGGGAACCTCCCGTGCGATGCATGATTTTAAACCATGATGTCTTAGTGTATTACTGATAGTAGCCTTGGAAACGGTGGTCCCAGCTCTCCTCAGGTCATTGACCAGCTCTCCCCATTAGTTAGATGACCCATTGTAATGACAACATTGCTGCATGATTCTGAGACAAAGATTACTCATCGTGGAGACACAGAAATTTTGGTTGTAGCTACAATTCTATCACACATGATTTTAGATTCCCCACATCCGCAATGTGACACCTATAAGTCCTACATGTGTACAGCCTTTTATGAACATAACTTATTCAGAACATATTCTATGTAGAAGTCTATGTTTTAAGGCGAGATGCTGCAGGTGAATTAGCCTGACTTCCTCCATGTATTACATACCTGGGAAGACCTTGGCTACAAGTGAATAGGGACATCATTTAAATTGAGTGATATCAGTTTGAATGTTTTGTTGTATATTACTGACATCAGTGTTGGAGGAAACTCATTTCAAATGTAACGAGTTACAGAAATATATTACTTTTTCAGTAACTGAGGAATGTAATATATTACTTAAACATAATATGGTAATATACATGTGTAAAACAAATATACAATAAAATACTATATATAGAATATATTACAATTTTAAAGCAAGTTTTCCGTTATTTTATGTTTTCAATAAAATACGCCATTTTATGTGTAGAATTGGCCAAAATTGCCTATATTTTCAGCAACCAAATGAATGGCACAGAGAGGAGGTCGTCTCATGATGAGAAGGTCAGGGGTTCGAGTCTCGGGTCCTACAGATTAAGACTGTCATTGTGTCCTTGGGCAAGAGACTTCACCTACTGAATGTATATAGATATAGTATATAGTATATATAGAATATAGTGAGAGAGATGACGCAGACTGGCAGCTTTCATCAGTCTGCCCCAGGGCATGTGGTGATAATAATAGCTTATCACCACCGAGTACGGAGTGAATGTAACGCTTTGAGAAACTTGTCAGACATACATGTAAAGTGCAATACAACTGTAAGACATTATTAAATAATGCATAGAACCAGGTTTAAATGTATGGTTTTATTTTGTTGATAAATTAATCCAAAATCTTTTTGAGGGGCTTTCTCCTTGTTTTTTGGAGTTCAAAACTCAATAAATCAGGCTACAAATTAAGTATTGAAAAAACCCATTGAAAAAAACTTCAAAATATTGGAAGTCCAAGACTGGAAATGTTGGTGCTACTAAAGTGGATATGTTGTTTCAAGAGTGAAATAAAAAGAGACATGGATTACAGCGTCTTGTTGGTGGCTTTACACACACCACATGGACCAAACAGGTCAGTATTCATGAATATGCTTGGAAAGCACTGTGGATGTTAAAACTAAGATGTTTAGGACTAAACCAGACCAAAAAAATCTGTGAATAGGTTCCATTCACGTGACATCACAACATTGTAAAGAGCCTTGTATAATATTGAGGGCGAGGGTAGCTAAAAAGTCTGTGCTGGTAACAACTGTCAAAATTCAGATTTCTAGTCTTAGTTTGCTAATTTCTCTGTAATTTCTGGGCCATCCACATGAAACAAAAACTGTCACAAAGTGCAATGTTTTCTATGTGCTGACACATGAACTAGGGTCTAATTATTTCTTTCATAAAGGTGTCCAAAAGTGGTGACAATATTCAAAAACATGTGCATGATGTTGGCCAGTAGGACTTTCAGCCATAAGAGTAATATGGCAGGTTTGTGAAGCCAATCACTATCAATGATCATTTGTCAATTTTCGTTTTGGAAATTTCTTTCAAGAACTGTTTTTCTCCTATAGAGTTGGTACCTGCTCCAACTGAAACATACAGTAATTCTATATTCAACCTATTGAGTGTGTGATAAATGAAAGAATGTCACTTGATTCCAGCTGAGGAGTGTTCATGAAGAGTGTGGCGGTGGGACGCAGGTCTTCCTCAGTCCGAGCGAGGGCTTCCGTCTGTGCTCTGAGCCTGATTAGGGGCTGAAGTGTGCGGGGGATTTATTGGTTCCGGACCCTAGATTTATTCATGTATTTGTTTATATGGCACTGGGGTCATGCTCTGAGCCCGTTACTCATGTGCAGCAGTGTGGGAGCAGTGTGGGAGCGCGCTCGCTGCATGTGATGACTCTGCAGACCGGACAGCAGCTCGGCCCCACTCTGTCTGCTGACCTATGACCTATCACCCTTGCACTCCCAAAAATGGCTACTTTCATTGAACACATATTTTGCTATCTGTTCAACTCTGGCCTGGTGTGAGACGGATGGGGCTCCTGGCTCCCACTCAGTCTCATTTCATTTATTCATGTACACATCCTATTTTTGCATGCCTTTATGACACTCCCCACGTACAGGAACACTTTGGGTTATTTCATGCAAGAAACTTTTTTCCTGGAAGAAACATCACATTGTCAATGTGTCCTTGGGCAAGACAATTCCCACCTTGTGGGAGGGGTCGATGGCGGGTAGTACACACTTACATTTTCTCATGTAAATAGTTACCTGTTCCACTGTGAGTAAATCTTGAAGTGTCAACGTTTAATTTTGACATTTTGACATATTATAATCATAAAGCAAAATCACTTCACCATGTGTTGGCTCTAATTCATTATCCATTAGAGTTTTTTCAAAGTTGTCCATTTCCCTATGGGGGACAATAAAGTTCACCATAACCACCTTAACCATTTTTCAAACCCACTCAACTGAGAAACAGTTTTCACTCAGTTATCGTAGTCCCTGGTGTTGAATGAGGAAAGTGTGACTGCCAATATAGACCCACAGCTGAGCAGAGATCACGGTGAGAGCTGGGATCGCATCACCAACCTTTGGATCCATGGACAAATGCTCTAACCACTGAGACACTGTAGCGATGAGTCCTGTAAGCACAGATGGACAGCATGTTGCAATGCACCATATTTACTTCATATACTGATTTGCTTATCAGAGACAATGTGCATTAGTGAATGTAAAGATTCTTCAGTCTTCATTTGTACTCTGTAGTACTACTGAGTACAATGAAGACTGAAGAATCTTTGCCTATGATGGACAACTCTGTACAACTGAGAACTTACACAGGCGTATTAGTGAACATAAAATATTTCAATAAATATACTAGAAATGGATACAATTTAAAGCTACATTAAGCTAATCTGTATGACTTTTTTCATGGGTAGGTGTCAATAGTGAACTCTGGCCTGCACCCATAACCATCAAAAGTTTACATACTCCAGTTCTTCCAGTTCTTACTACCTTGTATTGCCCTTTAGCATCAATGACAGCTTGGAGTCTTTTGTGGTAGTTGTGGATGAGGCTCTTCACGTTCTCTAATGGCAAGTTTGCCCATTCTTCTTAGCAAAAAGCATCCAGTTCTTGAAAATTCCTGGCCTGTCTTGCATGGACTGTACGTTTGAGATCTCCTGAGAGTGGTTAAATGATATTGAGGTCAGGAGACTGAAATGGCCACTCCAGAACCATCACTTTATTCTACTGTAGTGACTGGTTGATTTGGCCTTGTGTTTTGGATCATTGTCATGTTGGTACATCCTACTCTGACCCATGTGCAGCTTCTGGGCTGATGAGTGCAAATTCTCCAGTATTCTTTGATAACATGATGCATTCATCCTCCCATCAATTTTGATCAGGTGTCCTGCGCCTTTGCAGCTCACACATCCCCAAAACATCAGCGATCCACCTCCGTGTTTCACTGAATGGTGCACCTTTCATCATAGGCCTTGTTAACTCCTCTCCAAACATAACGTCTATAGTTGGGGCCAAAAAGTTGGATTTTGGTCTCATCGCTCCAAATAACTTTATTCCAGAAATGTAGAGGCTTGTTTTTGTTTGGCACATTGTAAACGAGATATTTTGTGGGATTTGCGTAGTAATGGCTTTCTTCTCGACCATGCAGCCCATTTTTGTTCAAGTGCCTCCTTATTGTGCGTCTTTTGAAACAGCTACACCAGTTTTTTTGAGAGAGTCCTGAATTTCAGCTGAAGTTATTCTGCATCACAGACATTTTTTCTGGAAGTTGTTGCTGAAAGTTTTGTTAGTCTACCTGATGGTGGTTTGATTTCAACAGAATCCCAAATTTTTCCCTACACACAACCACAAACTATCAGTGAAAAAAATGCTTTTATGCTCTCATTCATCTTCTTTGAAAAATGGCCAAATAAAATCTAAATTTCAGTCAGGGTATGTGAACTTTTGGCCACAACTGTATTTAGCAAAGTAAATATATTGATGTATTTGCTAAACTACAACTTATATGGATGTCTGTGTCGTTGCCATTTAGAACAATAGAGCTTTGGAACTGACATCACAGTGCAATGCATTATGGGCATTTGCCACCATTTTTCAGAACCACAAAACAATGAAAACACAGCCCATTTTCAATATTACTCTCTCATAGATCATGCGTTCTAACATGACTGTCATCTACACAGACTTGCCTTAGTTCTCAACCACATACACATCAACACGATCTGCTGGCCACGCCCCATTATGTGACATCACATTACAAAGCTTTATTGGGGTCACCTCTTGAAAATCTATCATGGTTTGTAAGTAAAGAAGACAGTTCTTCCCTGTAGTAGATACTGGAAGAGTAAAGCACTCCATTGTGAGATCAATAAAGTCTTATCTTATCTTAAAACATACAGGTACATGAACCATACATGAACATGATTTCAACTGCAATTGAACTGGTAGGTGACATGTTTTCTTTCTCTTTTGTTACTTAATAATGCTAAACCCTGTGTTAGCGGCGCGCTAACTGTTGCTGTGTGTTGCATTGCTCCAAAAGATGTATTTTGCAATCCCTGCATGTGTCTGTGTTTACATGGTGGTGGGGCAGGTGAGGGGTGCGATGGGAGTGCACCACACCCCTCACCTGAAAGGTTAGTCTGAGGGTGTAATTTGGTCTGATAGGCCTGTGTCTGGTTTCAGTTTTTTGTCAGTACAGTGTATTTTCGTAGTTTTGTCCCTGGATGTGTAGTTTTGTGTGGATGTGTAGACAGTTTTGGCCCTGGTTGTGTACCAGTAGTTTAGTGTAGTTTGGTGGTAGTTTGGCGCTGGATGTGTAGTCTAGTGTACAGGTGTATTTTGGTAGTTTTGGCTATGAATACAGTGTAGTCTAGTGTATAGGTGTAGTTTGGTAGTTTTGGCCCTGGATGTGTAGTCTAGTGTATAGGTGTAGTTTGGTAGTTTTGGCCCTGGATGTGTAGTCTAGTGTATAGGTGTAGTTTGGTAGTTTGGTGGTCTGGTTAAATGTACTGTTGCTGCAGTGGTAAAAGTCTCAGCTGATTGCGAATACTTTGAACATCACGCGCTGGTCCGGCTGTCCGCTCACTCCTCCTGAGGCCTCTGTCACTGCTCGGACTGTGAGTTAGGGGTGTGAGGGAGGGAGGGGGGGTCAGCGTGTGGTGGGGGTGTGAGGGAGGGGGGGGTCGCGCTATACAAGGAATGCTATGTGGCTCGCATGACCTGACATGTCTCTGAAGCTGGAGGGGGTCTCGACCTCTGACCCCGAGCT
>OMNZ01041185.1:4523-14883 GCA_900303255.1 Lesueurigobius sanzi | reverse complement strand
AAGCTACGTAGATAGCTTATGATCGCCTACACCTCATCATTATATTTCAACTCTCGTGTTTTACATATTCACTGGTAACGTAGCATAAAAAGTTTAACAGTTAACTGAGTTTAACAGCGCGTTAATCCAAGTATAGGATTGATCCACATACAGGTACAGGCAGCATTAGAGTTCATACACAGGCATCCACAATTGTGTGAGCGCTCGTCCATCTGTGTGTGTACCTGCCTATGAATTACATTTGATCCTCTTTCGTTTACACTTCAATCATACATCGAAAACATAATGATTGTCATGATTGACACATTGATATATTGTTTGCGTACATTACATGAATAAAAACATCTATATCTGGTTGAATAGTCTTTTCAATAAGGCGTTGTACCATCACTGTATGTCGGATCATACTCAGGGTTTAGGTCAGGGGTCGGGAACCTTTTTAGCTAAAAGTGCCCTAAAAGTCACATATATTAACATTTATTTCTGTGAGAGCCATACAATAGTTTTTTTTACTCTGAATACAACAAAATGTGTGAATTTTTAGTCTCAGAATTTTTTTCTTTTTTTCTTTTTATTGCAACATTGTGGAGTTATCCAATACATGAAATAGTTCTTACTAGGGGTGTAACTATTTTGTTATGAAATAATCAATATTTATGATTAGGCAGTATTTATGATCTCTGTTTTTTAGCTCTACAATTGGTTTGCCCCTGTGTTCACAATTCTAAACAAAATACAAAACAAAAGCATGTGCCCCAAAGTGAACAGCGCTCTTGTTAAGTTTCACTTTGACTGCCATAGAGCTGCCTTTGGTATTTGGACTGTTTTTACATGTTGGAAAAAAAGATTTTTACCATGATTGGACAATGCACACGTGGAGAAGAATGGTATCTTATGACCAACATGGGATTTTATGCATTTGGACCACAATATGCTCTGCTCTGGATTGTTACACACAACATGGTCGTCTTCAGGAGAACCCGAAACAAGCCCACACTGTTTTTTTTTTTGTTTTTTTATCATCAAATGAAACCCCTATTACTTATTATGTTGAGAAATGCCAGCTAAGATTTATCTGAGAGCCACATGCAGTCATCAAAAGAGCCACATCTGGCTCCCGAGCCATAGGTTCCCTTCCCTTGGTTTAGGTGTATAACTACATTGTGAGAGTATCTGTAATGATTCGTAACTTGGAGTATTTTCTCCTGCTATATAATATCAATCATTACTGGTGACCCATTAGTCTAGAATATTTAATATTTAATGTTATGAATAATAATATGAATAATATATAATAACCAATGCATTATTATTTTTATTCGTAATATTAAATCTGCTGCAGCCCTGAATGCGCAGCTGCTCCGGTCCGCAGGTTCATACTATTAAAAACAGCAGCCTATAGCCCCGCCCCCTACCCCTCTCACATATGGCCACTCTGACTTCTCCCATCTCTCATTTACCTGTTTCCATCAGCCTCTCCAGTCTCCTCTCCACAAACCACCCCCTCCGCCACCTCCCCCCCACCACCCCGTTCCTCTCGACCTCCGCTCGGTTGCCACGGCAGCGCAACTCGAAAGAAAAAAAAAAAACAGGGAGAGAGAAAGACAGCGAGAGCAAATGCCGTCTGAGTCATTTAATCCACTACCTGTGTGTGTGTCTGCGCGAGGAGGGGATATGTTAGGATGTGTTTTTGGCGGCGCGTGGGTGTCCAAAGTGGGAGAGGAGGACGCTCGGTTCACAGTCGAACCTTTTGTCTGTTGTAGCGCGTGCATTTCCGTGCCGTTTGAGCCGCCCGTGCGCTGTAAATATGCCGTTATGTTACTGGCAGAAGTCGTTAAGTGGCCTCCGGTGATTCGCTCACGTTTGTTGTGCAGCCCTGAGCCAAAGAACAACAAGCTCCTGGCTCAAGTCTTTTCCATCCTCGAGGATCCGTGATACAGAAAACAACACATCACATCAGAATTTTCAGATGAGGGTTGCGTGATGTTTTCGCCTTCATCTTAGTTGAAGTAAATTGAGATTCATTGTCTAATTGTAAGTGCAAGAATTCTTTTTACTTACCTACTCACATCAAGGGCAAATATACTTATTGCAAGAACATTTTACTTATTTCTCGACAACTTCTTGCAGCGCTAGAACCACCAGGCCTAGATCCATGTTAAAAACTAAACCAGATCTAAAAAAAGGGTCTCGATTGTCTATGTCAGTGTTTCCCAACCAGTGGTACGGGGACCCCTGGTTGAAAACTACATTATTATGTCCAAAGGAAAGCTATTTAAAACATTTAACTGTAAAGAGTGAGAGTTTGAGAGTATTTAGCAGCCTTTTTACTGATAAATAGGAGTTTTAGTCATTCAATTTCTAACTAATCAACAACACCATGTGTAAATGAACGGCCCAAGGGGTACGCCAGACAATAAGGGTTGAGAACCATGGTCTATGTGTCGAAACTCTGTGAAATCTTTCATTGACAATGGCAATAAATCTATTGTGATTCTGATTCCTACTTTTTATATAGTGGGTGAAGTGTCTTGCCCGAGGATAGTGTGCAACTGCAGGAGCTGGGATTCGAACCCATGGGACGACTCGCTGTATCCCTGTTCCTCCAAATGTCCACATAATAGTGTACAGTTGTGGTCAAAAGTTTACATACCCTTTTAATCTTTTGGCAACACAAACATTCTTTTTCCACTCATGAAACAGAAACTACTCAAATGTACCTGATCTAACGTTTACAAGACCTTCAACAACTGCCTGGAAGATTGTTCAGGAGCAAAGGAAAACTCGCTTCAGCTGAAATACAGGACTCTCTGACAAAATTGGACTCTCTGACAAAATGGACTCTCTACAATGTTTGTTTCAAGATGCACAATATGTAAACTTTTGATCATCGGACATTTGGCTCGCTTCTAGTTGAAAAGTGTAAACAATAAATGGCAACCACTAACCATGAGTGAAACAAAGGTTTTTGTGTTATCATTCATATTTTATGAAAGGCATAAGTTCTGCCAGGGGGTGTAAATTTTTGAGCACAACTGTATGTATCTTGATAAGGTAAAGTGACTCAAATTAAGACCACGTGACCTCAGTTTGAGTAATTTACTTGCCAAGTAAAAATTGCTTGCCTGTCTTGGGATTTATTATCTGATTTAAGCCCAATGAGATGTTAATTTCAATTTCCTCTTTGTGTTGCAGTGTTTTTAATGACCAGATCTATTTTAGTGACTCAAAAATATAATGTTACTTGTTATTGAACATTGACTAGTGTTTCCTGTAGAGCACAGTAGTAAAAATCTAAATCAAGTTTGCACTTAACTCAAAACGGAGATATCTGTTGCAAGTGAACTCGTCATATACTCTTTCCGCCGGCAGATTGTTTCACTTACCTTCTCAAATCAAGGGTAAATTTATATCAAGAAAATTGATGGACTACTTTTCCAGTGCAAGGCCATAGGTCTCTTTTGAAACGACATGTCTGCAGTCTCTGCACCTGTTGACAATTCACACTTGGCCCTGTCACAGTGACTCATTTCAAAGTGCCATATATTGCAGTCGGATCAACAGGGGCTCGACTCTTAAATAGACCTCTAACGTGTCTACATGTCACATTTTATGACCACAAGAGATAAAAGGAAGCTTCTGTAGACAGGAGCAAACACACTCAACTCAGTCGGGCCAGTCCAGTCGATGATTCAAGCTTAGAAGACTTCCTGGACGACTGAGATGCTTCACAAGCAAATGTTGGCATCCTTCGTTTTTTTAGTTATGTGTTTATTTGTTTTCGCATACCAAAATACAATACAATGTGAACAATTAACTTAAGCAGTCCAAAAAACTTAATTTGGTCTTCTAGTGGTAAACTGTTTAAGTACTTTCTTTTCGATCAGACCAGTTTAGGTTTTTCTACATACATGACAGTTTCGATTTCTGCAATCTTCCTCAGAGTTGGTCGCATGATGTTAGTGTGACGTGTCTTATGTACCGATGACTTTGGCTCCATCCCAGTCCATAATGTGGTTTTCTCTTTTACAATGGTCCGAGATAGCAGATTTGAGTTTGAGTGAGGAAGATTGCAGAAAGTGAGCAATCGAAATTGTCAGGTATGTAGAAAAACCTAAACTGGTCTGATCGAAAAGAAAGTACTTAAACAATTAACTTTAGTGTGTGATGGAGGGGAGGCCACCCAAAACCCTCGGGGGAATAAACACACGGCCACCTCCAGTAAACTACATGGACACGAACATAGCCTTAAAACATGACAGGAATTTCTCGAGATATACCTTGAGGAAAATTACTCTGACTCAGAAGCAATTTTCAAAGCTTTTTTAAATTGAGATATTGAGAGTTTTGTGAGATGGGTTGGAAGTTTATTCCATATTTTATGTCCTCTGTACAGTTAGCTGTGATTGAATAGTTTTAGTTACATCACAAAGCATCTTAATGGCCAGAGAATCACCATTTGCCCGTTTTGAAACTCCGAGGCACCTTCAGTCAGTTTGTTCTGGAGCTGGCGCTGATTAGAAAACATGATTATGTTAGAGTCCATTTTAATGTCACTGATAGATGACTCTGAGGCGTGAGATTTCACACACGAGCTGTTACAAATGAAATGCAATAGAACACACTTTTCTTCGCTTCAAACACAGTGTTTGTACCATAAACTGTAAAGTAACAACGGACAAATTGTAGCCTTCTTCTTCCTGAGGCCCTGAGGAAGTGGGGCCTGGCACTGGACGTTCTTTGCTCTAATGGGGCCTCGCAGCAAAACTTTTCAGCCCCTCTTTAAATCATTATTGCACAGAGGCTTGTCATTGCTACCACCATGTGTTTGTCTTAACATGTGCTACATTAGGGCTGCACAATATATCGCAAAAGACATCGTATCGCAATATTAGGTGATGCAATATCCGTATCGCGAGAAGCCACCAAATATCGCAAATTCTCAAGTCTTCCATCTGACTGAGATTTCAGTTCAGTTTTAGTTATAACTTTCCTAATTTAGTACATTTTTTGGTCTTGGTTTGGTTCTGATTTAGTGTTTTTTGCAGTCTTCTTTTAACACAATTTGCTGAAAAAGATATTACATGTGTCTGAATTGAACGGAACGGTTTATCTAAGTATCGCGATATTGCATGCCCATATCGCATATCGCAGGTTTTTTCAATATCGTGCAGCCCTGTGCTACATTGTCCTTTTTTTCATCTCACTATTTTAAATGTATTTTTTAATTTAATAAGGGAGCTGACTCCAACACCCCAGACAAGCATCGAGCATGAATGAGCTTCCTTTAGCCTGCACTGAACATTATGTCCATTGTTAATTCACAGCCATTGGTTTGTACCATAATGCAGTGTTTCCCAACCAGGGGTACGGGGGCCCTTGGGGGTACGCAAGAGCATAGAAGGGGGTACTTGGGATAATTTCAGATACAAAATAAGATCAAATTGAATTGTATTTTTGATTATTATGTTCAATGACAAGCGAATTAAAACATTTAACTGTAAAGAGTGAGTTTGAGAATATTTAGCCTTTTTAGTCATTCATTTTCTAACTGATCATCAAAACCATAACTTGGAGTATAAATAAAAGGCCCAAGGGGTACGCAAGAGAAAAAAGGTTGGGAACCAGTGCCATAATGCGTCACAGATGGGTTAGTTATTTGACCTGGTACAGCTCACATGTCATACCAAAGTTAGGAGAATGCCAACAAATACTTTTTCACTAGTGCAAATTAATTTACACATGATATACTGAACATTGAACCCAAAAGATTTTTAAAAAACTGAAACTGAAAGTCGATATATTAATTATCATGACAAGTCCGTGAATGCGCTCAGGGACTAATGCTGATGGATGTTTGTCAAACTGCCTTCTGTGACCTGGTGAGAGAAATCACTATTTGCCCGTTTTGAAACTCTGAGGCACCTTCAGTCCGTTTGTTCTGGAGCTGGTGCTGATAACAAAACATGATTATGTTAGAGTCCATTTTAATGATAGATGAGTCTGACGCGTGAGATTTCACACACGAGCTGTTACAAATGAAATGCAAAACTTATCAAACTTATTTCATTTGTGAAGCTTACAAAGTCTGATAAATGCAGAGGGAGATTCTATAGCTTTTTTGAATAAGCTCATGAAAAATGTGCATTGTTACAGATGGGTCAATCTAGGGCTGTATAAATGACGTGCATAAAACGTGCGCAACTCACAAATGGTCTCTAACTGGCTGCTAATTCCTGGGAACAATGTAGAAACGAAAGAAAGGACAGCACTCCTAGTCAGGATAAACTTTTATTGCTTGTCAGCCTGTCAAATCTTTCGGGTCTCTCCCTTCTTCGGTGTCAGGCCTGACACTAATAAAAGTTTATCCTGACTAGGAGTGCTGTCCTTTCTCTCGTTTCTCAATCTAGGGCTGTGCAATTAATCGAAATTTGATTACGATTACTGCACGATTACAAAAATAGTGTAATCGAGACAAAACGATTATAGCCGCGCCTGCATCGCCGACGATGGGCGACATATCTCCGCGAGTAAATGTCGTAGAAAAGAGGAGGAAAGAGGATGGTTATGGCTTTAAAATAAGGGCGTGGAAGTACGTGCAAAGTCGTGTTGAAAATGCGTGTCAAAAAGTGCTAAGTTAGCATTTTCCAAAACTGCTAATTTTACATTTTGCCAGCGCACCACGATGATGTCATCATTAGCCACATGGAGAAGTGTGCAGGTGAGTGCAGGCCAGCAGGTGTGATGTGTGAGGGCTCACAGACCCTTCCCAAAGTGAATATACTTGATATTTGCACTTTCATAATTGTCCAAACAATATCTTTGCATTTGTGTAGGTTCTCAGTCATACAGGAGTTGTCCATCGTAGGCAGGAATTTTTGCCTACGAATATCTTTGCATTGTTTTGTTTAACCTCTTAAGCCCGAGTCCAAAAATCATTTCTTTACGTCATAGGTGCACATGGCCAATCTTGGTGTCCACACCTTTGGTAGAGCTTAGGGATGACGGTGGAAGAGAAATAGAAATAAATTATGTTGTTTGACAATAAAATGAGGTTCCCTTGTGTTTGAATGAATTTCCGCCTGAAAAGAACACACACATTTTCCTGCAAAAAGGCCTTTATCCTCCCTGTGGTGTAGCAAATAACAACAGAAATGGATAATCCCACATCAGCTGTCGCTAATTTGCAACTTTGAAATATTTTGCTGCGTAAAACACATACGTCAGTAACTGTATCTGAAAGCGTTATTATTGGGGACTATCGGGCTTAAGAAGATAAAGAAATACCATCAAACAAATTATCGTTTGAATAATTGTGATTTCAATTATAACAAAAATAATCGTGATTATTATTTTTTCTATAATCAAGCAGCTCTATCTAGGTCAACCAGTCCAAATCTTACACAATTCATGTAATGTGTCCTAGCTGATCTTAATGAGCATGTAATGTATTACTGCGCTCATATAAGGCTGAACTCGTGAAATGTGAACTGTGATAAGTGGGTCCATTCATGAAACACATTGTTGCAACATGCATTCATTCCCTCCACTTATTCCTGTTCTCAGGCCCGTGAAAGGAAATGTGGTTTAGAGGTATAGCTACAACGGTGGATCATTTTACAGTCATAGTAAGACGGATCTGAGCTCTGTGCTTGTGCTGTGGTTTTCTTCATGCACTGTAGTCAGCCCTTGTTCCAGGCTTCCACAGCGGGATGCGTCATCGATAAGTCACACTTTACTGTCCCCACAGAGAAGTGCGTCCTCTGCTTTTGACCAATTCTTCGACGCTGCTGGAAAATCCTGGGTGATGTTTTATTGCACATGTTTTGGAGTTGTTGGGATAGACCATCACACTGGAGAAGATCATGCAAACTTCACACAGAAAGGGAATCGAACACACAACCTTCTTCCTATGAGACAACAAAGCATCTCAGCAGCTGGTTATGTAGTTGCAGGGCTAAATGTTAATATGCTTCTGTATTTAAATAGAAGTCCGTAAGATTGCAAAATGAGGAGAGAGAGATTAATTTTTAAAGTAGACACTCTACCTCCCTCCGCTCCTGATTGGACCTGAAAGCCCCGCCTCTTTCCTTGTTTACCCTGTTTAGCAGTGGCGTGTGGTGCATTTACTACCTAGGCCCTCTGTGGCACAGCACACAGTAATGTAAGCTCCAGTACAAAGTCATTAAAACTATGTTAAGCATGAAACTTGGCCTGCTTGACATTCGTTATAACCAAATAAGAACATTTGCTATTAAAAATCTAAATTTCAACTCAAAATCTAATAATAATCACAATTTTGTTAATGAAAAATTATGCACTCCCCCGCGTGGAAAACCAATGTGCTAGTGACGGAGCTATAATCACATTGCTACACCAGGTTTCATTTTGCAAAAAGGCATTACTTCCCGATTGATATTCTCAAAAAAAAAAAATGTTTTGACATTTATTATTACTTATAGTCCATTATTTTGTCGGACTCAAACTAACTTATAATCAATGTCACGCAAATTCTATGACTTTTCTTGCAAAGGTCTTCTAGAAAATGTGTTGGTGATTACATCCTCAATCAAATCAAAGTATTCTCCACCTTACGACAGTTCTACATAAAAAGTAAAATGCTTGGACCAGTGTTTGTGCCTAATACATCTGTGCTTGGAGATTTGACTGTTGTTAGCGCTCATCAGATTGACAGAGGTTACAGCCAATCAAACACCATTAAGAGTCTGACGTCGGCAAAAGCCCTCTAGATGGCCCTGTAGTCATTATACCTCACGTGTCTGCTTGGCTGGAGGGCACACTTAAGAGCATTGCCCAGTGTAATATACGGAGCAGAGCCTTCACTATCGCCTCTCAGGGCGCAGGAAGGACTCTACGCCCTCTGCAACACGGAGCGAAAAAATCGGACTGGACGACAACATAACGTTATAAAAAGTTCAAAATCAAATAATAATATGATTTTATTCTATATTTTTAAAACTTTTTTTCCCTCAAAATAGTTTAGGCCATCAGAGAAGGCCTTGCTGGCCTTGACCGCACACCACTGCCGTTTAGCCAGAGCAAATTGGGCTTGGTCATGTTGTGTGGGGCAGATTGAAGAGCTAGGCGAGCCGCATTTGGTCCCCGGGCCTTAGTTTGCTCACCTCTGATGTAGAGTATATTGTAAATGCAACAATCGCGGAAATGACTGCAACTAATATACAACACATTATTATTGATTCTTAACATGGAAGAAAGTCTAAATCTGTGCAACTTTTTCCTATGGTGGTCCGCCCCGCTTCACTTTGCCGTCCAACGGCCACATTTAATCAATTCGTCTTTTATGGTTTAAGGAGAGACACTGCAGGCAAACAAATAAATAAATGACCAAATCTTCACAATAAGGAGTGTATTTATTGCATTGAGTACAGTATATGGGAGATTGTATCTTTTTTTTCTCACATTGTGGCAGCAACATCTCCACTTTAGTAGCTCCAACAGACTTCAAACCTTCCAGTCTTGTTTTTAACAATATTCTGAAGGTTTGTTCAGAGGGAATTTTCAATATTTAATTCCAAATTTGTATTTGAGCAGATTTATTCACTAATACCTAGTTTATTAAAAAACAATACAAGACAACCAAACATTTTTTTTTTGTAAATAGTATATTAATAGTATACAAATGACAGCCACAAATTTAAATCTGGCTTTATTCATCCATTTTACACATTTACACATACAGTATTTTTATCAATCCATCCATTTTCTTCCGCTTTATCCGGGAGCAGAGATGCCCAGACTTCCCGATCCACGCACACCTCCTCCAGCTCTTCTTGGGGGTTCCCAGGCATTCCCAGGCCAGCTTAAAGACATTGTCTTTCCAGCGTGTCCTCGGTCTTCTCCGGGGCCTCCTCCCCCACATATTTTTATATGAAAATATAAAATTACTGAATACATGCAATGTATTTGTTTCTCATATTTGTGTCAGTAGTATACAAGAAAAGTTTCCAATTGAAATCGCTAAATTTTTACGTTTTCTCGATTCAGCTGCAGTGTCTCGTCTTAAAAAATCAGGTAAAAATATACATATACTGTATGTTTTTATTATTACTCTACATCAATATTCAGGCCCAGATGGTCAACTATATGCATTCTATTAAATGTGCAATACATTAAGACTTACAGACTATAAATGGTAAATGGTCACATTTATATAGCGCTTTTCTACCTGCTATAGGCACTCAAAGCGCTTTACATCAAGGAACCACTCACCCATTCACTCTCTCATTCATACACCAATGTACGCAGACACTGGAGGCAAGGTGGGTGAAGTGTCTTGCCCAAGGACACAACGACAGTGTGCGCCTGCGGGGATCAAACC
>OMNZ01041166.1:0-10427 GCA_900303255.1 Lesueurigobius sanzi | reverse complement strand
GTAAATTCAAGATTCAAGATTATTTATTTGTCAAACCAATCGAATGGTTCGAAATTATGTTTCTCTCATCCTTGATTGTGGAGCGGGGGAGGGGAAAGAGGGGAGGGAGGGAGGGGAGAGAGTTCAGCTTCCCGATGGCCCTGTGTACAAAACTGTTCCTCAGTCGACTGGAACTGACCCGTAGATTCCACAGTCTCCTCCCTGAAGGCATCACCCTGAAGAGACTGTGTGATGGGTGCGAAGGGTCCTTGGCGATTTTGATGGCTTTGCGGGTGAGACGGGTGGAGTACATGTCCTTAATAGAGGGGAGAGGGGCTCCACAGATCTTCTCCGCTGCTCTCACGATGCGCTGGAGGCTCCTTCGACAGGAGGCAGTGCTGGCGCCGTGCCACACAGTGATGGAGCTGGTCAGGATGCTCTCTATAGTCCCTCTGTAGAAGTTGGACATAACAGAGGCTGGGACTCTGGCTCTTCTCAACTTGCGGAGAAAGTAGAGTCGCTGATTACTTTTCTTGACCAGTGATGTGGTGTGCATGGTCCAGGAGAGCTTCTCTGTGATGTGCACACCCAGGAACTTAGTGCTGGTGTAAAACGCAGTAAGAGAGGCGAAAACGTCCTTTTTAAAAAGAAAAACCTTCAGAGCAGCCAGTTGTTGTGGTTTTAAGGACAAGTTGAGAAGTGCTAAAACATCGTTACTGGACTCATTCCTATCATTTCAGTGCTCAAATTGCCTCTATATTGCATAATTCCCTGTTAATAGATGGCATGTGTTGCTTTTAGAGTTGTTTAAACTGTGGCCCATCCTTGCCAGCAGGGTACAACCCACAAACACCAGGAACACTGTACCTCTGACACTGTCCAGCTCATGAAAAACCTGCTATATACAGAGAGACACAGTAATAGAATAGAATTGATTTATAAAATAGGCAGGTACAGCATTATGGGTTATGAATTGTTGCTTATTGTTGAAAAGAAAAAGAAAACCTTGGTACATGAAGTAGCTTACTGTGGTCATTGCATTTGCACATTGGGAAAATGAAAACATTACATTACAGCCACTGCCATTAAAGTGAAGCATGCCCTGAAACCTTCTTTGAATATTGAAATGACATTTATTTGATTTAAATCAGTCAAAATGAAAAACAACCACTCAGAGCCCGCCGTTTCCCTGCAGCAATTTCACTCGTGCATCTTTCTGTCCATTTGCTCTCCCACAAGGGCACATCTAGACAAGGCCGCCTGTTTATTGAATTAACAGCTATCGGGAAGCATTAGGCGGACGGACCCTGCTTGAGTTTCCATTCAATAGCGTAGCATTAGGGGCCTGCGATGGAGGTTCACGTGGGATAATACACAAGCACAGTCGGAGGAAGCGGAGGATCCTTGAAGATGTTGAAGTGTTCTCTGTAAGGATGGACAGGATAAAGGATGAGCACATGAGAGGGACAGTTCATATGAGATGTTTTACAGAAAATGGTGTAACGGTCAGACTGGTATGGGTTTATTTTGGTAGAGGAGGGGTAGGTAATACTATGTAGATAACAATGAGGTAAGAGAAGTGCTTACAGTGGCATGTGTTTTTTCCTGTAAAAAGCTGAGGGGCCAAGTTACCAAACCCGGCAAGAGCCAGATTGATAATGTGCACTCTGATATCAATCTGGGATTGCGCCCATCAAATCCATTTGGAGGAAGGAGGTCACATTCAGCTAAATACTTTGAGCTGATTCTTTTGGTGAAAATGCACAAAGCAATTTTCACTTTTCTTTCAAAAAGGAAATCATGGATTCTGAAATCATGGATTCTAAAACAAATTTGATATCAGATACACGTTTGGCTTCCTGCGCTGCATGTTTTATTTTGCTTCGGCTCTGCACTTGCATTCATATCACCTGGATATCCCCAGTGGCGCAGATGGTAGCAGGTCGTCTCATGATCGGAAGGTCAGGGATTGAATCCTGGCTCATGAAGGTGCAGACTGTTGTTGTGTCCTTGGGCAAGACACTTCACCCAATGCCTATGTGTGAGTGGTTGGTGGTGGTCGGAGGGACCGTTGGCGCAGATGTGAGCAGCCTCGCTTCTGTCAGTCTGCCCCAGGGGAAACTGTGGCTACAAATGTAGCTTACCACCATCCGCCTAGAGTGAGCCCCCACTCCCTTTCATGTGTGACTTTGGGTGTGACTGTCATATGAAAAGTGCTATACAAGTAAGATTCCCTTTCCGATAAGACGGCAGTTTGAGGAGTAGTAATGGCTAATATCTCTGTAATTACAGGGCTTTTAGATTTTTAGACAAAGAATGCAATATCTTCTCCTTCAGCACATATGAACTAAAGTCCAATTATTTTCTTTTAAAGATGTTGAAAAGTGGAAAAAAATGTGTAATTTCAGATGAAAGGACTTTTAGCCAAAATATGAATATTGCAAACTCTTTCTAACAATGATCAGGTTCAACATTTGTGGCTTTTCTATTTTGAGATTTCCTTCTGAAAACGTTTCTTTCCCATAACTTTGTATTGACCTCTGCCCTTCAACAGAAATCGTGAATGCAACCTATTAACGGTTTATGTAACTTATAATTTGATTGTTGTCAATGTTGTCATAGGGATTCTTACGCTATTTTTCTGCTAAATGATTTTGCAACACACCAGAAACCTGATGATTTAGTTTGGCGACCCGAGAAGGGAGAGGCTATATAAAAGAATTGTCTGAACTTGTTTACAGGCCCAAGGTTGGAGTATTTGTGGAAAGATGTCACAGTTTTTGATTGGATAGCTGCCCCTTGCCTTCGAGTGGCATCTCTGGGGTGGGCGCCGTAAAAGCGCCAGACATGCTCCAGCCAAGTCGCGGAGAAAGGGCATGGATTTGGTCTGAGGGCTGCTGTAGCATCTTATCACAGGCTGCTCCTCCAAGTCGCTGGCTCAGAGTCTGCTGCCCGAGGACATTGTGAAGCGGGGTTTAGCATGGCTGGGCTAAGGACACACACATTAACACACAGACTGGCACAGGGCAAGGCCTCTATTATATCTGTAAAGCCAGGTCACCATGGCAACTATCACCCTATTACAAAGCTGCCATTTGGCCTTATCTGCCAATGGTACAATATCCTTTATGTTAGACCTATATAACGGTGACTTCTTGATGATTACACCAGGCTCTTTGTGTTAGGAGAATATAGGTTACCCTCACGTTACAGATTTTTATTTCAAAAGAGGGGCAGGTGCCAGTTTAACTCTATGGAAAAGAAAGCGCTTTTGAAATACATTTCCAAAAAGAAAATTGACAAATGTTTTCCCTGATGATTATTTCATAGTGATTGGATTCATTATGATTTTAGACTTGACCCCATAGGGAAATGTGTCATTTGCATTATTAGACCCATTCTTCTACCGGTGTCAGGAACAGTGGAGACTCATCTCCAGATCTTGAGCCTGGTACATCATCAGTATCTATTCACCTCATTCAGGAACTCACAATGGGTGCTGCCATTTTGTGTCTATGGTCTGGTTTGAGCTGGGCTTTGGATTTCTGTTATTGGTGCTATGTAACATTTCCAAGAAACTGCTGTGTAAAGACATTGATCGGCTGTGGCTCTTTATAGATCCTCGCAGCCTATTAGCCAATTAGCTTGACAAGCAAAAGAAACCAATATTATAGCTTAAAATCTTATGTCATCTTTCCACATTGCCACAAACCTGAGGCGACACAAACGTATTTCCTTTGAGCTTTTTCACAAGCTTTTTCTTTATTCACATTTGATTTTCTTTCCCCTTTCCATTGACAATATTAGAAATCGAAGCTCACAGGAAGTGCTAACACAAAGAGGAAACATGGCTGAATGAGATGAATAACTGCATGAATGAGTTGTTTTACTCATGAGCATTCTTGGGTTGATGAGGGAAACCGGAGCTTGTTGTGAGGCGAGACTGCTAACCGGTGATGCAAGCATTAAAAACTCCCTGGATAAAGGACGCTAGCGAAATTCAGAAACGTGGCCACGGGACAGTTAACGAGGACGAGGGGGCATCTTTGCTTTCACACACATGGAGCACTGTACTGAAGAAGTTGGACTGCAGGTGATACTGTTTCTTTTAGTAAGATAGGAGGCTTGTTTTACCTGCTTGACTAGTTCCGGCTACTTCCTGTAGCCTTCGTCAGAAGCATCACGTGATAGTGAAGTGACATGCCCGAGGCTGCTTACATGGATTTGCCCAAAGATATTAGATAAAACACCATAGTGATACCATCGTAGGCAAAAAGGTCTTCAGTCTTCATCTGTAAACATCTTAGCATATTCATACGAGCCATATAAGAATAGGCTAAGATGTTTTTCTACTTTTAGCACCAAGAGAGGAGGGACTTAGAGGTTAACTCCTCCTTCTGGTTTACTCTTAAGAGACCCACCAGCGTGCTAAATTCGTTACTAAGCTGATGACTCTCTTTGGACTGAGATCGAAACATCCTACACTTCAACTACAGAGTATGGATGAAGACTGAAGAATTTGTGCCTACGATGGACAACTCCTGTACGACTGAGAACCTACACAACCCATAGTGATACATTTGAACGAATGGGCAAGCTCTGGTGGCCATCTTGTGACTGGCCTTTCAAACATAGTGCAATGTAAATGAATAGGAAACCACTAATTTTTAGTAAATATGCCTTGACTCACCTAGACTTACCAGCAATACAAGAAATCCAAAAAAGTTACTGTATTTGAAATTCTAACATTTTATCAACGAAAACCGTGTCCCCGTGTTTACATTACTTGCTATTAGCATTAGCCTCAACGGCCAGTCACAAGATGGCCGCCACGTCAACAAGCACGAACAAGGTGTGAGAAAGCGTGTACGTCGTCCCGGTTCATTGATGTTGGTGCATGTTTCCTGATCTCGATGGCTTCTCTGATCCAGCGGTGATACCTGTTACTTTGCAGATGATCCTGTGAAACTGTGAAAACTAGTACAACCAGTCAAGGGACTTTCCTGGAAAAATAACGGTCAGATAGGATGAGCAAATAAAACGAGCTATGAGGATCAAATCCAGCTCTGACCAGTACATGCTGTTACGCTTTACCTTGCCTGCAGAATGTAGTGGTGGTCAGGGACGCAGATTGGTAGTCATGTTTTACCCCAGTCAGTCCCAGGGCAGCTACAGCAGCACCGCCAGCAACTGTGCATGCTGAATATTGTACTGTAAAGCACTTCAGGCATCATGAAAATCCTATTATAGGTAGCGTTTACTCATCATTACTGCTTCCAAACAGAAATAATATATTCCAGCGTAAAGGGGCAAATCAAGTGTCTTCGTGTGCTAGTCCCAAACCTACTTAATTAATGATCGCTGTGTCAGGAAGGGCATCCGATGTGCAACCTTTAAAAGATATTTTCAACTCTCTGGCTGTTCTCTCACTCTGCAGCCTGAGGACACAGCGAAGCAGAGACAGGCATGGCTGGGCTGAGGACACACACGCACAAACTGGACTGGTGCAGGGCAAGGCCTCTTTGTTGGGGAGTCTTATGAAGGTTGGTCACCATGGCAACTACCACCTCATTAGGAAGTCGGTAGTGGCGGCTGGTGCCTTATGCATATTTCTCTGTTTGGTATTTTAAAACCATTCTTTTCCGCAATAATTATTATATTTTAGAGCATAAATAGGATGGTGAATTGCAAGCAGGTTTGCAGGTGGCTCTGTCCATTTCCCCCACACAATGCGAACGAACGCACCAAAACTAAAATTGCTCCATTACGGGTCCTCAAATGATTTGACATTATGAAAATGTTGTTAAATTGGTTGCAAATGGGGAAAATAGAACTTGAATTACGGAAATCACAGGGACCTTCGAAATACTTGAACATGCCTGCTCCAAACCAATGGCTTTCTAGCTTTGGTGACTTTTTCTGAAAATGTTGTACTGATCTAATCGTTGTTTATTGCACTATAGTTAAAGTTTATAATTTAGTTGTTTGTACAAAAAACAGCCACAGACCAAACAAATCCCAATAAAGCTTTCTCACATACATGTCATAAGCATATACTGTGTCTCTAAGGCCAACAATACTTGAGATGTTAGAACTTAGAGTATTAAACTGGCACTGGCTCAGTTGCAGAGTATTAGCCCATGTAGCAATGTGAATGTTTGTGGTTGGGTTCTGTTCCGCCAACCAGCTGGGGGCGCTACCTACAGTTTTTTGCGGGGTCGTTCTTCCTCTGCTCCTGTTTCGGGTGCTGGGTGGGTGATTATGGGTGTTTCTCAATCCACAGGTGTCTTGCCTTGCTGTTGAAGGAAGTGCCTCTAAAGTCACTTCCTTCCAATCCGAGGCAAAGTCTAAGAGGAGCAAATGAACATTGGAACAGCACTTTGGCAGCGAGTGATGATGTGGATGCCTGACCACGCCCACATTTCACCAAGGCAAGGCAAGAGACCTCGAGAAACAGCCGATGTGTGCGTGTGTGCTCTGTTCCTCTGTGTAAAAGTGCTGCTGTGGAGTCAGGCAGCACTCACTGTCGATGGGGTCTGTGTGGTCCCCGGTGGTCCTTTGATGCAGGGAAAAGAGGTTATGCCGAGCTCAGTGTAAAACTCCCAGGACTCCCAGAACTCCCAGGTGACGATGCCATATGAGTCCATCAAAGGTCCAGCTCAACCACTGCATCTTGTTCTGTCTTGTTTCAACCGTTCACTCCCAAGAATGGAGGAGGAAGTCCGAGTGAAGTCCTCGGACCAAGCTGATTCAACTGAGCTGTGACCGAGACTGAACTGAAATTGTGAACTGTAGCTGAATGAATGTGTCTTATTTTTCTAATTGTCAACAAAATTGTCTAATGCAACCAAACAACCTAATTAAAAATAATAAATCCTGTTTTAATTAATGGAACTTTGTCCTCTTTTATCAGTGAATGCACTCGTGTGAACTTCCCAATTAGTGAATGTGGTTATACAGGTAGATATAATTATTTCCCTCCAAAGATCTTGCACACAAAACTGAAGGTTGGTGTTTGTTCACAGATCTGACCAGTTCATACTGATGTTGCATCATGAGTCTCAAATTATCTGCATGCATGTAGGTTGACTGACTGTTGGTGTTGGACAGATCGAGGCCTAGCGTCCATGCTTCTGTGAGTCTGCTCATGCAGGGCAGCTGTAGCTGTAGCTCAGCCCCACCGAGCGTGACTGAGAAGTGAATGAATAATGCATTACATTAAGTGCTAAACTGTAAAGCTTTTGTTTCACTAAACTGACTTTTGGAGAGATTTACCATCCCCAACCCCTGTGTAAAACTGGCTCATATTATCCTCACCACTTACAAATAGGGATGGGCATCGAGAACCGGTTCGACAAGTACACCATGTTCTGTTTAGGCAAAGCATCGGAACCATATGTCTACATCATTATCGATCCCTCTTATCGATGCTCCAGCTCTGAAAACATACAATTTTTTCCCCTTTTCGGACGCCATAGCTCGGAGCTAGACACGTGCGTGCGTAATGATGTCGTTCTCAGAGTTGAGCACGAGAGTGCGTCAAAGAAAGCAGCAAAAAAGGAGAGGAAGACTTTTGCTTTATTTTACAAAACAAGACGAAACATTCACATATAACGCAAAGGTGGTAACACAGCAACATGCTTAAACATCTCACCATCATGGCAGTAAATAACAGAAATGTCAATGTTTTCCATCGGCTTTGAACAAGTGTCTGACTCTTCTCCGGCTTTAGCTGCAACAGCGTAAGCTCCGCTAAACAAGTTAAAACTAATGAGTGTTGTATTTCAGACACTTGTTGAAAAGCATTTTGTTTGAACAAATGTTACCATTATAGACTGATGTCAGGCTGAGTGCCCTAGCTCCCGATCAGCTGTTTGTAGAGTTTAGTGACCAGGTTTATTATGATAAATCCTTGGATAGTTATTTAGAGTAGTATTAATACATTTTATTTTGGGGGGAAACTTTAGTTTTGTTCCAACAGGATCCACAGTCCCTGTTTTTGATATACTTTATCAAAAGCATATCCATTCCTTGCTATTCCCACAACACACAGACAAGTCAGGCGCCGATAAGAGACTGGATAAAGAATCAAATCGATGGGGAAAATTATTGATGGCATTGATATCAATAACATCTTGTCAATTCCCATCCCTACTTACAAGTTAGCAACCCTTGTTTTCAGTGTGTTCTAAAATGGTTTTGTCTTTCACTGTGTTTTCAGAGAGAGACTAGCGCCACCTCCTGACATTTTAAAACAGTCTTAGAGGGCTTTCTTATAGTCCAAGAAAAATCAATGTTAAGGAGTTCCTAACCCTATAAACCCAGGACTAAACCTTAGATGTGAATTTTTCAAGGGTTAGTCTTGGTTTAAACCTCGTTTAGTCATGGGTTTATTGGGTTAGTCCAGGTTTAGACCTGAATTTAAAAGGTTAGTGTTGGTTTAGACCTGCTTTAGCCATGGGTTTGTTGTGTTAGACCTGGTTTAGACTTTAACTTAAAGGATTAGACCAGGTTTAGACCTGAATTTAAAAGGTTAGTGTTGGTTTAGACCTGGTTTAGTCATGGGTTTGTTGTGTTAGACCTGGTTTAGACTTTAACTTAAAGGGTTAGACCAGGTTTAGACCTGAATTTAAAAGGTTAGTGTTGGTTTAGACCTGGTTTAGTCATGGGTTTGTTGTGTTAGACCTGGTTTAGACTTTAACTTAAAGGGTTAGACCAGGTTTAGACCTGAATTTAAAAGGTTAGTGTTGGTTTAGACCTGGTTTAGTCATGGGCTTGTTGGGTTAGACCTGGTTTAGACCTGAATTTAAATGGTTAATAGATCAGCCTTTATAGGTTTTCTTACACCATGCAGCAATGACAGATGTATGTAGCCAAGAATAGAGTACAATTACAGTAAAATAAGTTTAATGTATGAAAAATGTCTTGGGAGCTGTACAGTCATGCCATTGTACATAAAGAGCGGAGGTAATTTCATAAAGCTTATATACTTGGTCTCCCCGGGCATGTGTGCTTCACTTAGTTCTTAGGTCTTTTTATCTATTTATGCATCAAATCAAAGGGGACAGTGAAGCACATTTAGGGAGTGGAGAGTGTATCCTGAAGAATTTAATAAGAAAGGAGATCTTGATGGATTACAGACCTTCTCCACATGTGAGACATTTTCAGAATGATGAATCACAAAGGCCTTTTATACTCTTTCTCCCGTCTGTCTCTCTTTCTCTCTCTCTCTCTCTCTCTGCCTCCTCTCATCTCCTGAGCCTTGGCTTTCAATTGTAGGGGATTACAGGAGCATAGCCGGACCGTGGCCCATCGAGGATCTTTTATTAATATTTATATGCATATGAAACAAGCCAATTCACTGCTGTCGGGGAGCAGGCGAACTCTCCTATCCCATTGTGTATATATGTATAGATGGATATAATGTATAGAGGGAGCCAGAGTGTGCGTACGGTCTGATAATGCCATACGCGCTGTACAGCACCAGTAATGTAATAAGTCAACAATATGTAGGGGATTCAACTGGAGTGAGAGGTAATGCACTAGCATAGGAATTACCATTTTAATCATCTGGACTTTTAATAAGGTTAAGGCTGTAAGATCTGGCGTGACAACATCTCCAGTTTAGCAGCACCTGCAGATTTTTTTTTATTTTTTTTATATCTAATATCTTCCTGATGTTTTGAGCTTTGACCCAAAACAAAAAAAAAGCACACATGTTCAGTTTTTACAGATTATTGGGAAAACTCAACAAGATTCCCTATGATCTCCTCTTTGAAACTAATAAAAGGAAATCGTAGGCAAAAATTCTTCAGTCTTCATCTGTACTCTGTAGTTGAAGTGTAGGACGTTTCGATCTTACTCCAAAGATCATCATCAGCTACTGAAGGCCTGGAGCACGCTGTGGGTTTATAAAGGCAGTGAACCAGCAGGAGGAGTCGACCTCTAAGCCCCTCCTCTCTTAGTGCTAAAAGTACTTGCTAAAGTTACATAACGCAAGTACTTTTAGCACTAAGAGAGGAGGGGCTTAGAGGTTGACTAAACCCACAGCGTGCTCCGGGCCTTCAGTAGCTGATGACGATACTTTCACCTTGATTTGCATAATATTTGTGTATAAATATGGTGAAAGATTAAAAATATGTAGCAACTGCTGTCTGTCTCTCTCCCTCCTCTGTCTCTCCTTACTCTCCCTCATTCTCTCTCCTTCCTCTCCCTATCTCCTTCCCCCCTCTCTCTCTCCTTCCTCCCTTTCTGTCTGTCTCTCTCCTTCCTCTCTCTCTCTCCTTCTCTCTCCTTCCTCTCTCCCTCTCTTCTTCCTCTTTCTTTCTCTCTCTCCTTCCCCTCCCCATCTCCTTCCCCTCTCTCTAGTCTCTCTCCTTCCCCTCTCTCCTTCAGTCTCTCTCCTCTCTCTCTCTCTCTCTCTCCTTCCTCTCTCTCGGTCTCAATCC
>OMNZ01041137.1:3784-25577 GCA_900303255.1 Lesueurigobius sanzi | reverse complement strand
TAATAGGCTGTTCAAGTTTCAAATACAAAGCACAAGCCTGTTGGCGGTGAGTTAGTTGTTTGTTTATGTCCACTAGGGTGACCAGATTTTTTACATTAAAAACTGGGACAAAAATTTGATTATTATTATTATTTTTATTTTTTTAGATGATTTTTGTCACGTTTTTTTCTCAATTTTTATCTTGTCTTATCTTATATTTTTTGTTATTTTTTTGCAGGTTTTTTGTAATTTTTCTCACGATTTTTTTTGGGGGGGGGGATTTTTGTTATCTTTTTTCGTCTTTTTTCATCGATTTCATTGCTTTTGTATTTCTTCTTCCATTCTTGTCATTTTTTCATAATTTTTCTCACATTTTTATTGCTTTTTTCTCCATTTTTTCATCATTTCCCCCATGTTTTCTCATTTTTCTCACATTTTTTGGTCAAAAGTCATAAAGTATCAAATAAATATGCGGCTTCGGGACGTGGCACTGGTGGAAAAACTGGGACAACTGGGACAGAGGTGGTGTAAAACTGGGACAAATGAATGGTTTCAGATGAAATCACAGGGACGTGGGACAGAGGGCTCAAAACTGGGACTGTCCCGGGTCAACTGGGACGTCTGGTCACCCTAGTGTCCACAAAAGTGCGAAATAAAACCAATCCATTATTATTATTATTATATTATTACAATTCCAAACACCTATATGTTTTGTATAGTGGATGGAAATATAAACAATGCCTTAATTGTAATTAAAGGTCACTTTACGCACAGCATTGGCCTTTCACTGTTGTCGTTGGTGTTCCCGTCTGTCGGGGCTCATTGTGCGCTTTTATTAGTGTCCAGTGTGTTATTCTCACTGCATACATAAACAGGGGAGAGTGTAAGAAGGCCTGAGAACGGCGTTAGAAAACACAGGTGCGGGGGCTCCATTTAAGCTGCTCAGCCCTCTGTCCGCTCGGTGTGCACAAGGCGAGAGATCACAGCCTGGCCTCCACCACACCCCACCCTGCACACCCGCACATGTATAGTGTGTGTGTGTGTGTGTGTGTGTGTGTGTGTGTGTGTGTGTGTGTGTGTGTGTGTGTGTGTGTGTGTGTGTGTGTGTGTGTGTGTGTGTGTGTGTGGAGTTGGGTGTTCGCTTGAGTAAGCCAGAGTTAGGTTGCTTTCATGCCATGCTTGTTTTAAAAGATGGGGATTGCGCAATGCAGTCTATACTAATAAGTATTAGGCTTGGCTATGTCTTAACCCCTCCACCCTTCGGCCAGGCCTGACCACACGAGAGAATGATCTCATCTGTCTTG
The DNA here is from genome assembly GCA_900303255.1 of Lesueurigobius sanzi. NCBI lineage: Eukaryota > Metazoa > Chordata > Actinopteri > Gobiiformes > Gobiidae > Lesueurigobius > Lesueurigobius sanzi. The sequence continues at coordinate 24,294 of OMNZ01041137.1, read as the reverse complement.
TCTGTGGCGCCAAATGGAAGAGTCGTGACCCCTCCTATACAGTGAATTAAATACATAAAGCTTGACAGGAAAGACGCACGGTGAACGTTTTGGCTGCCGACACCTGGATATGGAATGATGTGTATTTGATTATGTAAAGCTAAAACAATGACCGACCCAGGCTAAAAAATTATAGCCTAAATTTACATTTCAGGAAAACAACCTTTAAAAGAAGCAACGTGATTATTTATTATCACTGGAGACATATATGCCGAACTTGGCACATGATAAAAGCAGTTTTTACGCAGCCTTACCTCAAACAAGGCAGAGCATGGTGTTGTACGGTGTCCTGCCCTAACAACAGAGAGCGCCGATGTGCCCGGACTGGAGAGAAACTGCTGCTCTTTGGCTAATGCGTGAATACACTCCAAAAGAAAGTAACTCGGGGAAATCCACGGGTAAACAGTGAAGTAGGCTACGAGGAGGCCTATTTCCCACCAGCAAACTCTCACAAGTCAACATGTGTTTGAATGTGTTAAAAAATATATACGAAAACACCTGTAAACATTCAAAGTAAAAGTATAAAAGTTTTATTTATGGCAGTGTGTATTCCACATTACGCAATAGGCCTAATTGCTGACCTTAAAAAGCTCGTCCACAAACACAGATCCACTTGTGAATGAGGAAAAACACGAGGCTCGCCATTGTCGTGCTTCTCGCTTACTTGTGAAAGTATCACACACGCGGATTACTCTTCGTTAAGTTCTTTTGTCTCGTGATCCATATTTGAACTGACAGATCACGAACAAGAGCTCCTCCACTGTTAATGACCCCAGCCGGCAACAGATAGACTCACACTTTTGCCCACCTCCTCTCTGGCCTACATATGCTTTCTGTACCTGTTTACACTGGAACCTTTGCGCCTCCATAACCCCATGTTGCTGTATGGCTAGAATGGTTTTACGCACAAACTCATTTTTGGATATTATTTGTGTGTTTTGTGGTGTAAAAGTTTTTATGCTATTTACCCAATAATTGAAATAACTTTTCTTTTTACCAGCATGCACATTTAACTCTGCGTGTCTGATGCCAGTGGGTTTAATGAATGCTGCGTAAATGAAGCCCATTCACGTCTTGTTTTGTATTCATGAGTCTCTTATCCGTGGCCCAATCTCTCACATAGAACTCTAATCCTCGTGTCCTCCATCACCGATAAAAAATGCTCTTCAGTTTACGATTAATTTCATCTCAATCATAGCCGGGACATGTCACAGCCAATAAAACTTGTGGAGAAGTGGGGGGTACATGATAAGGAGCTACTGCTGGTGCGCAGGCTCCTGTGCTGGCCCCTCGGTGCTCTTGATAGGGCCTATCTGTCTCTAGCAGGCCGTTTTAACACCCGAGATGGCTTTAAAATATCGCACAGATTGGGTACATCTGCAGTGAACTGGCAGAAACAGCCTATTGAGCTTTGGTCGAAAAGAGTTATGCATGGGAATAGATTATGCGCTGCGCTGGACGCATAGAAACAAAGCTTGATTTACTTCAGAATTTCATCCAGGACGTTTATAATCTCCGTTTGGAAAAGTATCAACGGGACTTAGATTTCAGTTTAAGATTATTCAACTGAAAATGCATTTATAAACATAAATTGCTAAATTAGACAAAGCCTAATTGTAATATATTTTAGAGCACGTGTGCGAAATTACGCACGGACATTGTGCAGCTTTACAGCGGCTCCAAGTGAAATCATCAGCGGACAAATGTAACGCTATTATCTGACAATTTGTTTATACTAAATGACTCGAACAGAAAGTTGCCACTTGTTGTTGAAACGTCCAATAAAGTTATAAATCGTGCGTAAAAACACGGACAGATCGCCCCATAATTCAGTCCAACGTTTAGTTTAGAACAATGTTGGTGCAAAAGTTTTGACCACAGCCAGTTTTTGGAGTCCTTGCAACAGTCCTGTAGCAAATCTTCCCTCCTCTGCGGAATAATTGGAGAGGGATTTAGAGATAGAAAGGACTGCTGGAGAGAAAGCCTTTTTGGAGGGGGAAATGGTTCTCTACCGAGGAAGAAAAGCTCTTTTCACTGGGTTTCAATGAGAGATTGGGACAGGGAGGAGTTCCATCGTGATTAGCCCATTTAATGGCGCGTTTACTTAATTCCTGTATTCAGTGGCAGCGATAAACAAAAGTGAAACAGCACTCACGTTGTTAAGTGTACATGGCGGTGATATTTATAAAATACGTAGAAATGCATAGCAATTATGATATAGCATAGTCTAGGTATTCGTTTTATGTTTAGATGGTGATTAAGAGCAGTGTAAAAGAAACCAACCTAAATCTGAAAGGTTTTACATTGAAATAATATTTTGATTTTACTCCAGTATAAGCCGGTGATGAGCATATGCCTTGACAATCCAATAATGAGCCAGGACCATGCGTTTAGCCACTTCTCAACGTCCTTGCGCATAATCGGATGGAAAGACGCACAACATGCAAACCCAGGCTATAGTAAAATCAGCACTGGCTGTATTTGAATTGGTCTGGCAATAATGAGCACAATGGACAGAAGAAAGCACGTGGCATAACATCTTTAAGCCAAAAATACTGAGATCGGTGATGGACGCCGGGCTGCACTGAGACCACGTTGATCTCATATACCTACAATAAACATGTCTTCAAAAACCTCTCTTAACAAGACCATGCAAGCAACAAAAAAAAAACGCCTAGAGCAGAAACAAAGTTAGATTTGACAAATATTTTATGTAGGAACACCAAAGTCAAGAAAAGTGAGGGAGGGATAGAAAAGAGGATGAGACAATGGGTAGAGCGATTATTATGTACAAGCGTATTTCTACACGTATATTACAGGCTGGGAGAACGATCGCATTATTTAAGATATACATAATTCAATATAAAATTTTGAAAATAAAAATAAAAATCTGATACAGTCATCGACATATTTTTTTTTTTTTTTTTTTGAACATGTAGCCTACCCCACACAGGCAGTGACAGAAGAGTAGTAAAAAGGTGCTTCAAATGATTGTCTGATGAAAACAAAGTCAACAGTGGTGAGGTTGCATCTGGAGTGTTGCGGTTCGCCTTCGCCTTTCACCGGGTTTGGACTGAGTAAAAAAAAAAAAAAGAAAAGAAAAAACAAACAAAATGAAATAAAAGTATAAAAAAAAAACACCGACAGGAGTGTGGTCCCTCGCTGTTCCAGTCTGACAAAATGCGCGTACCCAGACGTGTTGTCCTGATACGGATGAGAAATAAAAAATAAAACATGCAGTACAGTCTAGTGGTGACGGTGTGGGGATGAAAGGAGGGGGATCCTTTGAAAGCGCTTTAATAAAAAAAAAATAAAATAAAATAAAAAAAAAGACGTGCTTTATCTCTTTTTATTTTTAATATTTATATCAATCGGTCCTTTTTCTCATCCGCGATAATTTAAGTCTTTTTTTCTTTCTCAGGTCCATTTCCCTGTTGTAAATATTCTCTTTTTGTTTGTTTTGGGTGCTTCTTGCGCGTATCATACGTCGCACTCAGAGTCGCTGGATGTTACTGACAGGATGGACGTGCCCGTGTCCACGCGCTCTGTCATACTGGACACGCTGGTGGTGGGACTGGCCGCGGTGGAGGGCGACTCCGCCGAGCTGTGAGGGGTGAGCCCGGCCTCGGACAGGGACCTCATGCCGCTCGGTCCTATTGCTTGGTGCTGAAGCCTGGACAGGGAGTGGGGACGGATGGGGAAGGGGAGAGGAGAAAAGCAAGGGTAAATTGAGAGAAATGGCAATTATATAGCCCCCGAAGCACCCCCCTCTCTCTCTCTCTCTCTCTCTCTCTCTCTCTCTCTCTGCCTGGCGCAAAATAAGGGGTGCAAACTGGTCTTTTCTTCCCCAATGGTGGCCCCAGACATGCTTTCAACAACAGCAGCTTTCAGATAAAAATACCCCACTATTAGACTTTCAAATGAACTTTTCCCCTTTGCTTCACATTTTTGTAGGTTGTTGTTATTATTGTTGTTGTTGTTGATCATAAAGACGGTCGTATTATGTTTACATGCGGGAACAAAACACCAAAATAGGTGTAACGCTATACTGTATATAACACGATTTTGTTTTAGTTTGTCTAATGTGTCAAAGTGACCGCCCTGAGCATTTTATATTTTTTTTCCACCGGTTGTATTTTTAGTTTTTAGTTTTTTTTTAGTGTCTATCAACACACTATGGATGTAAAAAAATAAAAGGAAAAACATTGTTTCCAAATATATTCCACAGTCTGTCGTTGTTGGTGAGCTCCATGTTACTTCAATCATCCTAAATGTGTATCTCCAATCCACTCATCGTAATAACTACACCACTGTGAGATCCTGGAAATATATCTCGTCATTAAGCAGAAAGATTAGAGCACAGTTCATATGGCTTAGTCCTGGCCAGAGTCTTTTCTAATCAGTTATTGCATTTCTACGGAATGATACCACACTTAATGATATGAATATAGCTTATGGCTTTAATCCGTGTGCCCGTTTTACTTGGATAATATTAATTAATATTTCCTTTATATGTGGCTATTTTAAAATTATATCCTTGGATTTTTTGGGGTATAAAATTACAAATTTGAATTCAGTAAATTATACAGTAGCTACATAATATATTTTTAAATGATAGCGTGGGCTATTGTTATTTTGACAACAATATTAGCCTACAATTATATATTTACAAAAATAAAAATAATTTAGGCCAATGTCAGAGACTGTTTGCTGAATGTAAACAGTGTTAACATATTGGTTTCATCTGTGTAGCTGTGTGTTTTTACAACAGCCTACACGTAAACAATGAGAATTGTTATTGTTTTATATCCAACTTTTCATCTTTGATCTATCGTTTTGATTTGATGAAACATCACAAAAAATAATGCGTATTTCATATATTTATTTATTTCATAGAAGACGTTTTGGTAGAATATAAAATAGCATTTGCTGAAGAACAACCATCATTTCAGCAGCACTTATTGGCCGTACATGTCCCTCTTTAGAGCATTGCGCTAAAGCCTTATGTTGCCCCATGACGCGCGAGGTTTTCTCTTTGTTTGATGCAAACAAAACTCACAAATAATATAGTTTCTAGATCAATTTATGTATAAAGTAATATAAGTGAGACCAACCTGTTTTTGGCTGCGGCAGCTCTGTCTCGCTGTCTCCGGTTTTTAAACCAGTTTCCGACCTGTGTAGGAGTGAGTCCAGTGGCTTGCGCCAGTTCCCTTTTCTTACTGGGGTTTGGATAAGGGTCCTGAAGGTACCACTCTCGAAGCAGACTTCGTGTCCTCTCTTTGAAACAGTGCGTCTTCTGCTCGCCGTCCCAGATGGTTCGAGGCAGCGGAAACTTCTTCCGCACACGGTACTTGTCAACCGGCCCGAGGGGGCGCCCCCGCAGTTTCTCGGCCTCTTGGTAGTGTGCTTCCAGCCACATGGCCTGCAGCTTGCCATGAGAGTCTTTAGTGAACTTATGGTTCTCCAGGATGTGATAGAGGTCTCTGAAATTCCCCGTGTGAAAGGCGACTACGGCGCGAGCGCGCAGTATGGACTCGTGCTTGTTGATCGCTTCGCATGCTCCTGGAGCCACGGGGAGCGACCAGAGGAAACGGCCCAGCCGCTCGATGTCCCCGGTCTCCTCCAGCGTCTCGCAGACGCTCGCCACCTGCTCCGGGGAAAAGTTGAGGGTCGGCAGTTGAAACATGGACAAGTCTTCTGGAGACCTGGCGGTGGGAGCGCTGTTCGCCAGGAGCAGAGGGCGATCAGCGAAGTTTGGCAGGAAGAAATGGGAGGGATAAAGCTCTAAAGGCGATCTGAAAACCATGGAAATGACCTGAGAGAGAAAGAAATTATCGAGAAAAAGGAAAACCGAAAAAATACGGCAAGTAAAAAAGGTTGAATGATTCAATGGCTATCGCCTAATGACACCAGCCTCATAATATCTCCCCCCTAAATCCGCCGTTGAGTGTAGCATTGAAACATTTTGTTTCCCTTTTCTATTGGTCTTCTTGGTGTCGTTGTAGCGTTGTCATGGCAGCCCTGCCAATCACTGTCAAGCGTGCCAATCATTAGCCAGTACGTAGCGCGAGGCTTTCACCACTTGTGCAGCACGCACAGGGGGTTATCGGAGTCTCGGATCTCCACAGCAACCCTCCCACCGCAGCGCGCGCATCAGCCACAAGCCAATGCTCGCTATCTGCTGAATGGAATGAGCAATTAGAGGGAGGAATATTATTGCGATCTTAACGAGGCTCGTTAATGCTAAAGGAGATATAGACTGGATACATAGCACTGTAGGAGGGTGAGAGCATGGGTTTAAAGGGACACATGGACGCTATCATTTGCAGTTCAAATTATATTTAAATACAATTTTTTCGAGTTTTGTTTTAATTTGTTGTTGAAAGGCCAATTTATTTGGGAAAGTTGCTTTGACAGGTTATGAAAATGCAAAATTGCATAGACTATTTGTTTTTAACAGTTTTTCTTCTTGCCTTGTCACCCACAGTGTTGCTCCTCACTCTGGCTCTCTCGGTGCTGTGAATCTCGGTGTTGTGAATCTCGGTGTTGTGCGTGGATCCCAGACTGGAGGCTGCAGCGCTGTTGTCCCCGGCACAGCCTCTGGGGCGCGGCCCCTGCCCCACAACTTATTTCTGTCGTCTAAATATGTTGTTCCAAGCCACTATCGGTGTCAAGCACTGAGTTGATTACACGCAGATCTTAGAGGTTTAGTGGAAAAAAAGTGATTGGCCATCGGCATTGGTTTTTGAAGCTACCCATTTGTCAGTGTGGTTTGATAGAAAGGTCGGCCCTCTAATTAATACCATTAGTATTGGAATTGCAATCAAATGGTTGCATGAAAGCTTCTTGGGGACATAAAAGCAGTTCGGTGCATTTGATCTGGTGTAAGGACACGATCAATGTCCGCATTCAGTCACAGGACTCGACTTAAGAGTGGTAGCTGCCGCGGTGTGATTTTCATGTTTATGGCTAAAGTGGTTTCATATTTAGACAGGGCTTACAGGGTGTTAAAAAAGTGCGAGTTCAATCCGAGGAGAACAGGGCCTACATTGTGAAATGGCCATGTACAAAACGTAGCATCTAGACTTCTCTTAATCCGTCTTCAATAAAGCTGACATAATGATCCTAAGCCCCTTTGCACAAAATCATTCAGGAATTCTAAACTTTTCCTTCTCTCGCGCACTTTACGCATTCTCGCCCTATATATTAGCGGACCACCACCGGAACCCAAGGGACAGTGAGTATCAGTTATTTATGCAACTTGTTTAATTAGACTTTTATAAGTTCTGTTACAAGGGCACAACTTCTAAACACCTGCGGGCCTATATCTACACACTATACGCTTGGAATGAGCGTGTGTGTATTCCTACTGTCCACATAGGTGCACAAAGCAGAGGCAGGTCGTGATGATCTCATTGAAGGGTCAGAAGTTTGTGTCTTTTAGAGTGGGAAGCTGTGTCTCAGGATCAAACCTGTCCGCACATGGCGCCAAACGAGAACTAATTCCAAGTGGCACTTGAATTGGTCTTGTTGCAAATGGCCGTGGACTGGAAGTAAAAACTCGGATTTCGATGCCCCTTTCCCCCCCAACCCACGCTGCCGAGTGAGTGCTGACTATAGGCTACACGCACAATAGTTTTCGGAGGAGACCCAGTAAAGCCAAGTACCAGATTGGACTGGCGTGGTTGATTGATGACACAGAAGCCAAGGTTGCGCTATTCTCTTTCGGGGGCTCTGACTAACCCCTCGCAGGCAATTCGGAAATCACTTCTCGGAGGGACTACAGCTGTAATGTAAAACCTGAATGGGGATTGAAAGAAAACCCACTGCTAATTCACATTCTTTTACATGGCTTTTGTTTACGTTAAGCATGTAATTAACACCCCCCAAACAAGTTTTTTCACCTGCCGTAATTGTGTGTTTATCTGAGGACTTGCTGAATGTTCGGAGCAGCGGGGGACAGCGCTCTGAATGCACATCCAGCTTTTACTTTACGCAGCTCCGTTTACTTGCAGCCTAAGTCCAAAGACCGAGACAACACAAACAGCTTTTAAAACAGTCAAATATGACTGACCAGCTCGTTTGACTCGCCACAGTAAAAAAAAAAAGTATATATTTTAATAGATATACCCAACTTTTGTTAACGTGTTCGCTTTATTACGCGGCAAGAATCCACAAGAGACTAATTGCCGAATGTTTATTCACATCATTATTTTATCTTGCTCCAATAAGGCCAGCAAATAAACAAAGCAGATGTTACGTCATGTGGCGAAGTGAGAGAGGGCTGAGAGGAGCGGACAGATGGGAGAAAGAAAAGGTGTTGACTGTAAAAGGTACCAGAGAAAAGTTCTGGTTTTGTTTTATGCCTCCCATTGACCCCGGTTTGTCAGAGGCAGGCCAGACAGCAGCGCACACCTCCACAGCGCACACTGAAGACTCCCCTGCTCCATCCCGGACTGACAGCGCACGGATACGATAGGGCGCAAAACTGGTGCGTAAAAAGGCGCTTTCCAATTGCCGCTTTATTATGAAATTTGGTAATTGTATATACTTGTTGTATACTAATTGTTTTTTTTTTTTAATCCTTTATTAATTTGATTTCTTAATTACCAGAATCTTGTTTTATTTAACACAATTTCCTCATGAAACAAGGGTAATTACCGTTTCTGAGGTGTATTTTTTAGTCTCCATCGCTTTGTGCCATGGCAGGGATGACAGTTGCCGCTTCACTATTCACCGTTTTCTGACCATCCGCGAACAGCTCCTGCAAATGAGCGCGAACCACATCGGCGATTTACATTTTAATCGCAACACTGGGTCACCTCTCCGCAAGCTGCACGTGTCGCTTGTGTCGCCTGTAACTTTAAAGTCCGACGACATCCTGAACTCCTGTAAAATGCGGTATATCTTCCTCGTTCGGTGCGTCCTCGGTCTGCGTCTGACTTGTGCCTTTGCGAAACACGTGTGATGCCCGAGACCAGGCGCTCCGGTCCGCTCAGCTCTGGCCGCGGAATAGAAGTGCGCTGCCGCTGCACTGTAAAAAATATCATTGTGCTTTACAGATATCCCACTCAGGGAAGTTAAATTCTGAAGGAAAAAGAAAAACTTTAAATAGATACCGAAGCCTTTTACACACGCACCGTTTACGCATGTTTTTTTGTTTCTTCTTGCAATGTTGATGCAATGTAAAGCTTATCAGACCGATTGGTTTTCTGTTTAAGCACCCTGTGTGGTGTGGACATTAGTGAATGTATTATTCAGTAGCCTGTCATTTTAGAAAGAAGGCAAAACAACAACTATTTCCTGTTTTTTTGCAGTGCTTTCCATTTTTTAATGAAGAAATTGTACCAAGAATTTTGCGACTTATATAGCCTTGCTTTTCTCTTCTGCTGTAACAGTCTACTGCATTTGGAAGCGTTTAACCAGCTGTTTCTCACATGAGGCATATTGGCTTTGGCAGGTGCACCAAGGGAAAAAGCATAGCGCCACATTAAACTGCATTTTAACATGTTATGATTGATTCCACACACTAAAAAGAAATAACAAAACTATGTTAAAATATAGTGCCAATTTTAAAAGAATTCTTGTCCAATTGTTTTTCTTCCAGCTTGGTCCCTCTTTTCTTTTATTGTTTTTATTGTGTGCTCTCATTAGGGGGACTTCCTGGCAGGACTCGGAGCTTGTATCGGAGCTGTCCAATCAGTGTATTTACACGGGTTGTTAGCGACAGTTAATGAGGGCTCCTCCCCAGGCCGCTAGAGAAAGGCGCGATTTACCTTGTGTCAACTCGTTACTTCTAATGAACCTCCTGCAAAAGCTTCTTCGCTCTCAATGGAGTCGTGCGTCCGGATCCAGAACAGGGGGCGTTGCAGAGGCCTCCCTCACCCCTTTTCACTTGCTCTCCTCGCATGGTGTCTTTTTCTGCAGGTCAGACTAAACGGTTAAATTGGTGCGTGTAATACATACATTTAACAACAATTAATATATATTTTTGTTTAACAATTTACATGTAGTATTTGTACTTGAAGACAATGGACACGTGGTCACTTCACTGCGCGTAATTGTGCACCTGCAGCCCCTAAACTATGGCCGGTGTTGTGTTTATGTTTGCAACCATATCAAAAACCTGTCCCTATTGTTTGATGAATGAGACTTGACATGTCAGCTTATTGCCTCGGTATAAGTTCACTTCACTATAATCACTCACCATCCCCCACCCCTCATTACTGTTGACCACTCGCTGGCCTCAGTCTGGGTTGTTGAGCCGCATCAGCAACACATCACTGCGCTTCAATTCAGGTATAAACTCGAGGAGTTTTGTAGATCTCTGGAGTATAGACTCCCTTCCGTCTCCTCTCACCCAAAGTCAAAGACACTTAAAAATCAATTATGATTGCTTTGTTTCTGGCAACTGGCGGCCGTTTTTAACAGGTGGCAGAGCTGACAAGTGCAGTTGGAAATGATTGAAATTACGCATTCCTTTCCGTGGAAGAACATTAAACTCCAAAGAAGCAACAATAGCTTTCCATAAATAGAATCATTTATGCAGCCCAAATGTATTGTTTTACAGACATAAATCATGGTAAAACCTTTGTCAACCCCCTGTCAGTTTGATGGTGAGCCATAACGCATGGTCCCTGTGGAGGGGCTACGGTGTGAGTCGACCAACGCTGGAGGAGCCCTGCTCACTCTTCCAGGTAGATGACTTGATCTGGAGACAGACGATGAGAAGTGTAATATGTGCCCGCGGGGTTTACATATGATGCTCACCTCCCACCTCTTCAACCCACACGTGTGAACTTCTGTAGGCCTATAGGATTCGGGTAGCTTTAATGGCTCTCTAAAATGTTGACATTTTATAATCATTCCCATTCACTCACTGTGATATCTGCAGAATGATGGACAAGATTTCTCCAAGAAAATATGATGTTTGGGATTTGACTGTCAAGACTGGTTAAGCGCGCCGACTTTTACGCACAAAGAGGAGCGGGGTAGACAGGCCTTTAGCCTGATGTCACAGCCACTGACAAGCCACAATTAGTCTGGTTGACACGCGCTAATGTGGAATATGAATGTCTGATGGAGCGTGCGTAACACCCAGGTCTCATTTTATTCCTAAAGTCTTGAAAAAGGCAACTTTCCACCTGACCCATTTATCAATTATGTTTTCTGTTAATCCAACCCAGAGAGAAACACAAATTGTTCAAAAAGCACAGAAAATGTAAACGATGTATAATCACAATTACAACTTATGTATGTATGTATGTATATATATATATATATGCAAGTAATGTTGTGCCACAACATTAGAGACAGGTGAGGAGCACAGTATCCGATCAGGAAAGAGGCTGACATAACGGCCCGATAAAACTAAACACAAAAACAGCCTCCACAGAAAAGGAAAAACAAAACTTACGCCCCGTGTCAAAACTTAAGAGCTAAAAATTACCATAGACAAAGTTTTATAATATTAATTTAAAATCAAATGTATTTTTTGTATATATAGCTTTTTATTTTGTATAGGACTATAGCTGAATGTGCTATTCATTCATTTCCTTCTAAAGTTTTCAGACAAAAGAGTTTTCATAGTTTACTTTACTAGAGACTTTCCCTCTGGATTCTAACATTAAATGATTAGGTCACTTGTGACTGTGTTGGTTGATCCTTTCTTGCAGTGCAGTGGTTGACCACTGCAGGGCCACAGTATCAGCACTTTGGATCAGGCTTGCCCAATACGCACGCCCACAGCCTGCTACTGAAACCATAATGTTTTCAGTCGCATGTGGCTCACATGAACACCGTTGGAACCATTGAAGCATGTGCGTAACCTTCATGCGCTATGATGTATAGCCATAGAGCAAGTGCAATAGGCTATTGTAATATTCTACACAGTGAATTTAAAGAGTGAGAAATATATCACTGAAATGCTTTATTTATTATTCAAGGTGAAATGATTAGCTTGGGTGGCAGATGTCAAAGCGCAATGGAGATGTTTATGTTTGACTGATTTGAGTAGCCATTATCCTGGTGCACATCAAACATTCATGTGTGGCAGCTGTACTTGTGCCACGTCTCCCGTGGCCTCTTCATTTCTCTTCTTAACCTTTCCACCCAGTTAACCTGTCCTCTGTAGCCTACACTCAGCAGCGAGCTCCAACAGAAAGGCCAGAAGCCTTTTAAGGATGAACCATGACCATCAATGTGACTTATCTGCGTATTTCAACAACCTAAAAAGACAGGAAATAAAGATTTAAATCACATCTATGTCAGCTGTTAACAGCCTAATGATTAAGGATATATTCTATTGTAAATAAAGACCGTATCGACCACTGTTTCTTGAAGTGATCTGTTTTGTACATAGAGCCTCTCTCTCACAGAGGTTGTAATATTTCCTCGTGCGCCCTGCTCTGAGTAAACACGGTGCTTTTCATTCTTTGACCCATCCATGAACAGCACGGTGCAGACCCCACTGCTGCCCCGCGAACCCTCCATACAATCCGGGCGCGTGAGAAGTCGTGTGCGCGCGGTGGTATGTGGGCTAAAAGTCACGCAGAGGTAATGGGAAGTAGTCGGAAGGTGAGGTCTTGGGTTCACGGCGGGGTTAAAGACGGCCGTGCGCGGCCCTTGTTTGCTTCTTTTCCACAAGTCCACTTCCTTCCAGAAGCGTCCAGCCGCTCACACCCGGCTGACACTGCGCACGCCCTGTTTGTTTTTCTGCGGTTATAAACGAAACCTTCCCTCCGCAGGAAAACAAGCAGCATCTTCACGTCACTGCCCGCGTGAGGAGAGCACTGTCCCGCCTTGCTCCAACACAGACCTTTGTGTTTGCACTTGGCCTATTATATACGGACTATATATATACAGACAACTTCACACAGGGCTTTTCCAACTGAAGTCAATAACAATGTTCTTTATTTGAATATTACAATTTCTTACTTTCAGTCAACTCAAATATTAGCCGAAAATTAATTCGTAATAAGAGTTCATTTGCAAAACCAGAACAGTGTTGACAAAAATCAACATATGCTTGTAATTCTCTCTTTGTGTAGGTGTGTTTTTAATGACCACATCTATTTTAGAGAATCAGAAATATGAAGTCACTTGTTATGGATCAAATTGATTCAACTTTACTTTTACTGGTGTCCCCTGTAGAGCAGTAATGAATATCATATTGCAAAAAAATTCAAAACGGAGATCTGTTTTTGCAAATGAGCTCTTCATATGTCTTTTGTCTGTTGAAGAGTTGTACTATTTGAACGGTATAACATGAAAATAAAATAAAGACTCTTTAAAAAACAAAATCTGATGCCCTGTTTTATTTATAAGGACGAAACAAATAACTATATACATACTGTATACAGCTGTGCTCAAAAGTTTACATACCCTGACAGAATATCAGGGAAAGTACACTGATGCATTTCACAGAATATGAACGATAACACAATAACCTTTATTTCACTCAGGGTTAGTGGTTGCATTTGTTTACACTTTCCAACTAGAAACTATAGCCAGATGTCCCTGATCAAAAGTTTACATACTGATCATCTTTAAACAAATATACATAAGTAGTTTCTGTTTGATTATGATTTCAAAAGAGTAAACTCAGCTTTTTTGGCAATTAATGGCTTCACACAACACTAACCATGAGTGGGAAAAAATATATTTTTGTTTTCATTCATATTCTATGAATATACACACTATATATATATATATATATATATATTATAGTCTTTCTTTGCAGGAGGTGGGTCCATTTTGTCCTCTGTGCGTCTCACATCCTGCCTCTTTTGTGCATAGACACATTCACACTGGGGACAAGAGACAGTTCTTGGTTGGCTGCCTATCTGTTCCTCACCATGGAGCCCCTGAGACCACCAGAGCACACACAGTATTTAGTCACATTGAAGGGGAACGCTTGGCCTGGTATTCCAGTCTCCAATAGACAGACAGGTAGGCAGCTGAGTGTGTTCCTTCTATGACTAAATTCCTCTGTTTTTATATCACTCCAGATGAAGACATTTATTACAATTTATGCACAACCAGGACACATTGGAATAAAATACATAAAGAGTGTGTTTCTCCGCAACTGCACAAACTATGCTCACAAAGACTTCAGATTTAAAGATATGTGCTAATATTCAGAAACATATAATGTTCTTGTTATTAATGCGTTTAGTGGAATATTTTTATGACAGAAGATTTTTTGAAAAGATCAATTGGTGTCATCCATATTACCTGTAGCCGACATGTCCCTTTATGCACGGTTCACTAAGCACACCAGCTCACCTCGGGCAGGTCGTCCGGTGATCCCGCTGCTTACCTGCGACGATGAGGAGGGTCCAGGCTGCTTCCTCCGTGATGGCTCTGCTACGGAAACTAAGCCATCCCACACATAACCGTCCTTGCTTTTGTATGGTAACTTCTGGTGAGGGTGAGCTCGGCACAAAGCAGGACTAAGCCTCCACCAGTGCACAGGTGAAGTCGTCACCCCGTAAAACACGTCTGTAGAAGTGTCTGAATAGTGGAACTTATTTACTGGAGCTACCACACACACCGTTTTAAATTCAGCCAAAGATGGGTTGACCTTTTCCAAAAATGAATAGTAACTTTTTAAACACTGGGAAAAGATATTTATTCCATTAAACGCCCTATACCCGATTGTTTTTAGTGAAATTTAATTAGTATCGTCCTCTTGCAGAATTCTGAGCAATGGTTTATGACAAAAAGACTGTCCATGTAAATCATTGTTTTTCTTAATTGTGATCTCTCCGGCTAGTTGCTTTTAGGATTACTGTGACACTGAAAGCGAAATGTGTGAAGATTTTGGATGTTACAGCTGTGTTACAAATGTGAATGAGTTTGGACCACAGCTACAGTCTCCCTTCATTGTTCTAAACGACAACAAAAGCAGGTATAGGGCCTTCAGAATAATCCTTGCAAATATCTACAGCTCAATATTGTACATCTCTTTCACATAAAGGGCTCATATTACTACTACATAATAAGGATTAGGTTTATGGTCACATGGATTCCTTCACTTTACAGACTTCTGCTTCCACTCACAATCACAATCACGAACTGTGGTCCAGTATTTCTGCATGTGTTCATCAGGCCGACCATAAAAATAAAATCTTAGATCACATGGGATCGTCTGAATGTAAGGATAGAAACTTGGATTCAATATTTTTAAGATGTTGATAGAGATGGAAAAAAGCATTCTTAGTTACTGTGTGTTTCGATGAAAAAAAAAAGCTAATTTAACATAATATAACACAAAAGATGGATTAATGTCACAATCACTAATTAAGTTTAAAAATATATATATATTTTAAATATTTTTTACCTTTAAAATACAACATAATGCTCAAAGTTCAAATTAAAAAACAAAACAATGATGAACAAACTTCTAGTGATATGTAATTCTTGAAGAATGAAGTACTAAGTGCTAAATACAAATTTACAACATGAGCTTCTTTATTGGTATCAAACATCTATCATAAATGAATTAAAGGAAGACACTATAATGTATTACTTGTGGTTATATGTACAAAAGTGTACATTTTAATGATGTTATATTATGTGGAGCTGTACGATATGTGAACAAATGCTTCTTGTATCATGATGATGATATTTTCTAAACCATTTCAATCCCAGTGAATTCCATTCAATTTATACCAACATTTAGGTTTGTCATCGAATTGTTCTAAAACAAGACTTGCAAAAACACTAAATCAGGATGAAAACAAGAGTCAAATTAAACAAAACGAGGATCATCAAGACTAAAACTGAACTTCTGCCAAAGTTATGTAGTCCCCATAGAACTTAGTTAATTAGGTTAGCAACAAAAATGTAAACCTCAGTCAGACGGAAGACCAGCACCTAATAACACAATAACAACTCTATTATACAACTAACTTGAGAACTCCTTTCCAAAGTTCACCAGAGATCAGCCTTGGGCGCCCTAACTATGCTAACATTACATTGGAATTATTGATCTCTGCACAAAGCAAATGAGTCACTTAATGATCAACGCTGCGGCTGAAAATTGTGCAAAATTGTAAGGTTTGTAATACAAGACAGATCCAAATTACACGAGGGTGTGTTTAAAATTAATTCCTGCTCAGTTTGGTATTTCATCATAAATCTCTGCCAAATGAGACAAATCAAAGTGAGTAAACAGCCTGGGGACATTAGAGGGAAGAATGCTCCATTGTTAGTATCTGTAAAAAGACACTCTGAACACGGCCAGCCCAGAAAGAGAACAACATTGTCTAATCGATTGTTTACCTGATAATAGCCGCGCTCTTGCTTAGTGAACACTACCTGTGTGATTGAGGCTTTCCCGCCACTCCGGAGGCAACAGAATAAACACACTCATCATTTGATTTTGTTATTTCTAAATGATAGCCGGGCGTTAATATGCGAGAGAGAGAGAGAGAGAGAGAGAGAGAGAGAGAGAGAGAGAGCGGCTTGTGTGGCAGATGAGCGTTAACAAAAGTGCCCGAGTTGGAATATTCTTAGAACAACTGTATCCGTTGTTGTGCTAATCCTAAATGAAATATGTATTCAGTAAAAGGATTAGGGCGTCCAGTGTCATAAAAGAAACCACTTACCAGCACCAAAGGTAATTTGTAACCTTAGCAACTGCTTGTGGAAATGAATGGGGGATTAGGATTGGCTGGAGCCAGCGTTGTCCTCACCGAGTCACAGCAGTCCACACACACACACATGGAAATGTTTTGTTCACTGTAAACTGTATCAACAAATTCATGCATACCGAGTGCATGAAGTGAAAAGACAATATTGAGAAAGTTGAAAAGTAAGTTCAAAATGTCAGAAATCCAACAACTGCCAGTGAACAATTAATATCTGAATAGGAGCTTGAGTTTGTGTCGTCCAAACCTCAAGTATTGCGGGAATAGGGTGCAGGCCGTCATAGAAAGAGCCAATAGAGTTTTGGTTTTGAAATATTAAGTACTATTCACATAAAAGCATTTGGAGAGTAACGTGTTCCCACTGAAACGGCATAGTCTAACGATAACATTTGATCCCGGGCTTTCGAAAGTTTAAGCGTCACAGGTTTAAAAATGGGGAAGTAGCAGCAGGCTTGTGTTTGCCGAGCTGTCACGATCCTGAGTGGAGTTGCGTGAGTGCGTGTTCCAAAACATCAGGCCTCTCAAGAATGAAAGGCGTCGACTGCACTTACACGTTCTCACATTACACCTAATGATCCCAGCCACAGATCAGCATGAAGGCGCGAGCATGAATATGGAAAAGGAGTTCACCACAGAGGCGTCAGAGGAAGTCGTGAGATAAGATAATATGAGAGATACACAGGGTGGACCTTTCTTTTGTTCCTTCAAATGTGCCGTGTGTGTGTGTTTCGCAGCGTTTGTCAGACGCAAAAGGAGGGATTATGTTTGAAACGAGACTTGTGTCTGGTTGAACTGCCTTGCTGGAGACATCTCAAATAGCTAATTGCTTAATCATGTGGACGTGACAATAGCCCAACCTGGTTCTCATCGGTTCCTAATCCTTGCGTGGCTGTATATGTATATCTGTCTCTGCATGTGACTCATCATCTTTCTCACTCCTCTGTAAGTGTGTGTAAGTGTGTGTAAGTGTGGAGAGGCTATTAAAGCAGCGCCAATTGGCTTCTCAGGTGACATTTGCTGACATTCAAGGAAGTGCATTTATCAGCGTACTCCAGTTCACCTTGGTGAATGAAATCCATTTGTGCTGCCGTGATGGCCTGGTGGCCTCCATCTCTCCATCCCTGTCCCTAAATGGATGCCCAGTGTACAGGGAAATGGCAAGGTGGCGCACGGCTTCGCAGCTGCTCTCAAATGTCACGGAGGGAAAAAAATCTTTAATGGGCTAAGTGTAGCCTTTCTAGCCCTAACTTGTCAGGTAATCAGAAATCTCTCACACATACATAGACACTCACAGTTTGTTCTTACCAACCTTTTCCTCGTCGCTGTGCTCCCCGGGGCCATGACACATCACTAATTACCTGTTATACCAATCAGAGGGGAGGCTGGCATGAGAGGGAAGATGGCTTTTAGGAGGGGAGGATATCACAGCCTCCTCCTTTGTGCTTCATTCAGACATATTTTTGGCCACCATTGTTTTTTTTGTTTTTTATTCATCGAAGAGAAAAACTCAGTGGCACCCGAGTCACCTGGAACATGACACCCTTTTTTATAGATGGGTGATTTTCATGTAAGTGAGGGGATTTCTTTCTCTGTGCCAGCTGGAGCAAAGCTGCTGTCAACTGTCAGCTATTTTCTCAGGTATATGCACACACAGAGTCACCGCGGAAGTGCAGGCAAGTTCCCAAGTTATTTGCATAGCATTCCCTTCGTTCACCGACGGCCGTGCAGCTAAATTAAAATGCCAAATGCAATAGTTAAGTGGAACCTTCGCGTGTGAGCTCTTCAAAGGCCCTATGCTGGATTCTGCTGTAGTTAAGTGATATCCACAAGCAACGAAAGAGGGAGTATGTCAAAGTTAGCTAGTTGTGGCCCAAATCCATTCCTATACTAGTTCTTCACGGGGATGACTTTGTACGAAGGTTTCATAACTTACAGGTAGATATAATGCTAACAACAACTAGCCACTAGCTCAACACAGACCAAAAGGCTATAGATGCACATCACACACACACACACTTCTACAAAATCCTGAATGACTAGGTTACACTCAATTGAACATTCAAAGCTACTAACTGCTCAGTTAACTGACCTTCCTCACTTTTTCGCGGTCAGAGAGAGGCAACAAGGATTACTACAACTACAAGGTACTACGCAAAATACAGCCACATCTTGAAGCACAGAAATAGCAACATTAGCAAGTCTAAAATGCTAACTAATAGTTCACGCCACTTGAATAGGTTGCATATCCAACACAATGCAATATAAAAAAGTATTCTGGCACCTGAAAGATGTTTTTGTATGTAGACCTGATGCGGACTTAAAGACTATTTGGTTTAACGGTATCATTATGAACATTTAGATATATATATAGATATTTTTCCTTAGTTTCTGTAAAAGCTGCCTGTCATCCGCTGGTATGGCACTTACTGTCCCGCATTACCATGGATATCAGCTGTGTTGCATCAGGGCTCTCGATTGGAGCACATATGAAAACTAGTTGTGCATGTGAAGGAGAGAACAGGGTGCGGTAACGTGTTCTTGCCAGAGGTGTCTATTTTTATTTTTTACAGAGAGCCCCATTAGCTCCTCTTTATATCTCAAATATGTCCATGTGGGAATCAGCAATGACTTGAGTGTATTAGTATAAAAAAAAAATACCCAAAAATACAATGAGGAAAAGAGCTGTTGCCACACAACACAACTGCAGACTGGGATTATGCCACTAGATCGCTGTGATTGGTTAATCTGCCTGTCAGAGCATGTTGGAGCATGATGGAGGCTGACCAACAGGAGAACAGAAATAATGGATGTCTAAAACTATGTGCTCTTCATGTCACTATGCAATTTATTATTCATTCCCGGTTGTGCACAAGTTCTGTCATTCTTTTCCCACTTTAAGGTGAGACACTGCAGGTGGCAACATGAAACGTTTGCTATATATTACTGACATAAATGAGAGAAAAATGTATTCGGTGTTTCTGTTTTTAATGGGTTCATATAAAAGTTAGGTATTTTATGCATAAAAATCTCCAAATGTACCTATATTTTTGGCAACAAAGTCTAAATAATGGAAAGAACCATAAGAAATACAAAGAAAGCCAAATGCCTTTATTAATTACGGCATGTCTTAATGGACAACAAACACAGTCCCAACGCGCTTCAGCCTAATGGCCTTCCTCAGGGGACAAACACAATTCAAAGTGAACCATGTGAGCTAAATACAGGAAACCCACCAACAGGGCTGCTCCACCTGGAAAGAACCATGTTTAAGTGTGTTGATTTTGTTGATATATTAGTTTCAAATATTTGTTCAGAGGAGATTTTTGATATTTTGTTTAGTTTTTGAATAAGTTAGTTATTAATGAATAAATCTGTAAAGAAAAAAAAGGAGTTTCCTAGTTTTGTGGGGTTCACAACTCAATAATTCGGGCAATGGAATGAAATCCCTCAGAATATTCTGAAGTACCAGAATGGAAAGTTTGGGGTTTGTAGGAGCTACTCATTGCAGTTACAGCTTCCCATATACAGTAGTTCTATGGAGAAACGTTGATTCAGTCCAACAATTACACTCCTTATTGTAAAGATTAGGACATTTTTAATATATTTTTTATTTTTATTACACACAGAAACAAAAGAGTAATTACAGAAAACATAAAAATCAGATGCCCCCTTTCCCCCACCACACACACGCACGCACGCACGCACGCACGCACGCACGCACGCACGCACGCACGCACGCACACACACACACACACACACACACACACACACACACACACACACACACACACACACACACACACACACACACACACA
>OMNZ01041123.1:2434-18933 GCA_900303255.1 Lesueurigobius sanzi | reverse complement strand
TGCAAAGAGGAGAAACACTTACAATTGGCCTCCTTAAATACCCTTTCTCATGATTGGACTTGCCTGTGTATGGAGGTCAAGGGTCACTGAGGTTACCAAACCAATTTTGAGTTCCAATAATTAGTGCTAAAGGTATTAAAATCAATAAAATGCAAGGGTGCCTAAATTTATGCACATGACTATTTTTGTTTAAATAATTCTTGCACACTTTCTGTAAATCATATAAAC
Source organism: Lesueurigobius sanzi (assembly GCA_900303255.1). Lineage (NCBI taxonomy): Eukaryota > Metazoa > Chordata > Actinopteri > Gobiiformes > Gobiidae > Lesueurigobius > Lesueurigobius sanzi. Next base: position 18,705 of record OMNZ01041123.1, on the reverse strand, counting down.
TTTATTTCACTTCTCAAATATTACTGTGTTTGTCTCCTATGTAATATATTTAACTGGAATTTTTTATCCAAACAACCAATGATTTATAAAGGAAAATCATGAACATTTTCAGGGGTGCCCAAACTTTTTCATACCACTGTATCTAAGTGTATATGACACTGAGGGCTAGAGACAGTGGTGAGGGGAACATTCAATTCAGTGCATTTACCAGAGATTTTAACCAAGGAACCACACTTTTATTTAGGCTTGGAAGCTCTGTCTCGCACGATATTGAGGTTATAATTGTTTAGAATTATTAAACTTGCAGGAAAAGGTACCATGTCTGGTGATATGTGCCAAATCAGCAAGAAGCCTAAGTGCCAACCAAAATTAGTCTGTGGGCCACAGTTTGGGTACCCCTGCTCTCGGATAATTTTTTTTAGGGTTTCTGGTAGGTTTTCTCTGCTGATGGAACCATCTCCATGGCAACGCAGCGTAAACCTACCAGTCACCCTAAAAAAAATTATCCTGGAGCATGATGACAAATAGCCTGGCACCCCAGCCTGGCTTCCTCCATGTATTACATGCCCAGGTATGTAGTACATGGAGGAAGCCAGGCTGGTGTGCCAGGTTAGATCAAAAGTAAAGGCCTTCATCAGACATGATGAAGCGTCACATTGTAAGAACAACATTGTGGTGTAAGAAGAAATTTAAAATGTGGGGCTCCAACTGTTGTGCGTATCCTTTTTACATGTTTTGCAGTCTTACTTCTGGATCCAGCACACATGTTCAACCACTTATAGATGTGCGTGTCTATTTTAGTAAAGTAAAGACGCCATGCCAACCGCCCATAGTCGCTGGGTCACTAAAAGGTCAACTACAGTAAGGTTTTTTTTTTCCGTACATAAAGTTCCACCATGCACCTTTTTAAGGGAAGAGCTATCTGTGTGCGTTCTCAGTCGTACAGGGGTTGTCCATCGCAGGCAAAGATTCTTCAGTCTTCATCTGTACTCTGTAGTTGAAGTGTAGGACGTTCCGTTCTTCATCCAAAGAACTTCATCAGCACTGAGCCAACTTCACTGTCTGTGGGTCTTATGAAGAGCCTGAAAGAGCTATGTTTATTTTTATCCTCTTATTGATTATCATTTTTATCATCGTTGTGTCCTTGGGCAAGACACTTCACCCAATGTGTGAGTGGAGGGACCGTTGGCGCAGATGTGAGCAACCTCGCTGTCAGTCTACCCCAGGGGAAACTGTGGCTATAAATGTAGCTTATCACCATCAGCATGGAGTGAATGACCGCCCTCCCTTTCATGTGTGAAGCGCTTTGGGTGTGACTTGTGTCATATGAAAAGCGCTGTACAAATAAGATTCCCTTCCCTTTTAATTTTTGTTTTTACAAAGTTAACGTTATGGTTCAGGAATCATGAGATTTTTCAAATCAGTAAATTGCAGTCTATATTATTTCTCTAAAAACTCAACTCCAATTCCAAACAATGAGCTTTCAATTGATTGGCTTTGAACCTGTCGATTAAAAGCAGATGCTGATAATTGAGACTGAGCCTAGATTTAATCATGATTCATTTAAAGTTGGATTGCACAGGTGTAGTCTGTAGGCCATACACAAACATACAAATGCATTTCAGTATACAAATGCTGCTTGCTCAGTATTATGTGTCTCTCTGCCCTATCGTCAGCCGAGTTGTTCAGTTAAATCCTACCATTTCTGTAGCATTCATGTAATTTTCTTTAGTGCATGTTTTCTGTGTTTCTGTGCCATGTATGAAGCCTCCTGGGAACCAAAGCTTCATGGGGGACAGCAAACAGATGGACAGACAGACGAGTACAAGATAGAAAAAAAAATCAACTGCAACTGGACGCATGCTGTCCCTGCTGGTGCATAATATGGCATTATCTTTTGTCTCCAAAAGGCTTTATTTATTACGTGTTGTTTCCATTTAGAGGTCATCGATGCCCTAGTCATTAGCAGTTCTGGATCTGGAGAAGGTTGCACTATTGCATCATCGAAGGATGTCACAATATAACCTTAAGTAATACCGTATCTTATCTCCCAAATCTTCCACTACTTGTTCCCAGTGTTAATGTGTTTCATAGTGACTACATATTATCAGCTCCACTCCCACTGCAGTCCGCTGCAGCACCAATGGGAAAAGTTCAGTAGCGCTTACAGTGATAAATGTTCCACTTTGTCTTTTAGCTACGATAGCACAATGCACTCGCAGCCTGGAGGTTAATCAATTGATTAGTGCCATTGATTAGCAGCGGCCTTTTGAAATAGTTTTTAAAGCGGACTAGGTAAGATGAGAAAGAAAATCTTTAATAATATTTAACAATGACACTGTTAAAATGTGTAATGTAACTATGGTGGCCCTTTGTTTCCTATTTTTTTTTCTTTTCAAACCTATTGATACAGTAGAATGACATGATAGTGCTTTGCTCAAAATGTATATATATATATATATATAAAAAATCAATCATTTGCACTGTACAAAATCAAAAAGAAACGTAAAGATGAACAAATAAGTGATATGCAATGCCAAATGCTGAAGTGTGAATATCCTATTTTTGAAGGCAGCTACTGACTTACACTGTTGTACATGTTGTGTTAAAGGTTTGATCTTGCAATAGAAAATTCATGTCCAGATCTGAATCAAGAAAAGCTCTTGTTCAGTGGAAAATTAAACTTGCATAGAATTCACCTAAAAAGACATTTCCTTTTTTCTGACACACATTGATGCTGTTTACCTTATGCCATCATTTGCAAACGATAAATAGTGTGGAGCCAGAATGTAAGCTTCTTGTTTTCAAAAGGGAACTATGGCAGTGTGCAAGTATGATTACTGCCACCATGCTTCATTATTTCACACTTTTTTAGGTTGCGGTGTAGACAGTCCATGCTAATCCTCACGCAATATGTGTCTTTCTTAGGACCCTTCCCTTGTTTCAACATTTCAAACATTTCTTTCCTTCTTAGGCTCAGGGAAATTATTTCTCAAGGCCCTCCTTAAACAATAATGAGCCTCTTCCTGAACGTCATGTTGGCACACTGTTAATTTCCCTCCTGTAAGATTTTAACATTTTTACTCAACTAGATTTTAGAATAAAAAAGAGAAGGCATATGTGGGTGTAGGTTGACTTGGATGAAGGGTAGATTGCGGAGGGAATTTTGGAGTTGCAGAAATGAGGATGCTCTGAGTAGGAAGTGGGCAGTGCGCCAGGCCTGTGATAAGCACTGACGTCATTTCTGATGAGGTAAATGTCGAGTCCTGTTGAAGCCATTTGCGTGAACGTCTAGATAGTCTGCCCTTGTGCCTTTTTGCTGCTGAGCGGTTGATGCCGTCCAGCTCCCCTCCACACTGTTCTTTCTGAAATGCATGTAAGAATTCTGGTTAATGCATTCAGGATGTGTTTTTCTATTGAGGCATCTGGGTGCGGTGTGGAGGAGCTATGCAGTGGAGCTCTGGTTTGATGCAAACCACATGATCTGCTTATGACCAGCAGTCATGTGACCATATATTGCGGGAGTCAGCCCTCTGTTGCTGTGTTACTCCAGGTTAAGAGGCATATTTTATGTGCTTGGGTAATCTCGTCATCTTGATTGTTGTGCCCCCAAAGCTCTGTTTTGCCATGTCAACACAAATTTATCAACGCGATTCATGCTAGATTCAGGTTAACCCTGTCACACACTGCACAGGAAGTTTTAAATCCGGTTGTGTGCTTTGTGGTTTATTTAAAATTGAGTTGCCGCAATCACGCCCCATATATGTAATGCCTCATATATGTCGATTGTCCCTCTAGGTGTGTGCTGAGTGGCCTCTCGGGAAAAGTACAGTTCTGCTTACATAACCTCAAGCTACCCATGACAACAGGCCTGGAAAAGAGGAGTGGAGGGAAACGGACAAGGAAAAGACAAATAATGACAACATTAAATACATTTAGTTTAAGCCGGAAGTGCTTATAGTTGTGATTGGAATTTAGTCATGCAGGAGGGGTAAACTTAGTTTGCTTAATATCTGGGAGTAAAATAAAATAACTTTGCTTAAAACCCTTTAAGCCCTATAGCCCCCACAGTTGGTGCTGCGCTTTCAGATACAGTTACTGACGTATGTGTTTTATGCAGCAAAATATTCCAAAATTTCAAATTAGTGACACCTGATGTGGGATTATCCATTTCTGTTGTTATTTGCCACATCACAGGGAGGAAATAGGCCTTTTTGCAGGAAAATGTGTGTGTTTTTTCAGGCGGAAATTCATTCAAACCCATGGCAACCTCATTTTATTGTCAAACAACATATTATTATTTCACTCCCACCGTCGTCCCTAAACTCTACCAAATGTGTGGATACCAAGATTAGCCATGTGCACCTACCTATGATGTAAATAAACTATATTTGGAGTAAAAGGCCTAGGGCTTAAAGGGTTAATATCTAGAAATGTTCAGATACAATCTTTGTGAACTGGACAGGTTTTAGATTTGATGTCACTCTAGGACATTTCAATAGTCATCCAACTATCATCATCATCAGCTAGGAGTTGAGACTGGAATTGACTGGGCTTACACAGCTGCAGGCCACACCTGTATCAGTCTGTGTTGCCAGATTTTCTTGCTGTCTTTTCCCACTCTCGTACCAATTTTGGGCTGTCTCTGCCAAATCGATGTATGCAAATTGTAGATCATCAGTAGATTGTTACACCAAATCTAAAAAAAGATCTGGATGTTTAAACCTGAACCTATTTAGATGTGTAGAAATGGTTAAGGAAAGGATCTCTGTTACTATTAGTTCATTATGGTCTTTTTGTTCAGACAACTTTCATATCAAAACACATCAGTCACTTACACAACCAGTTTATTGCCCTGATTAACTTTCATTCAGCCAATCTCCTCACTCATCAATGGGCTTCATTCCAAACAATGACTAACCTGGTTGCAACAAGATCATCATGTGATTTGTCATTGTTTTATTCTATCCTCGTGCACAATTGCAGCCTCAGAAAGCAATCAAACTTTACAATGCTCTGAACATTTGTCTTACAATGACGGTCAGACCACAAAACACCTATTCCTTCCAGGAAGGAAACGCATCAGAAACCCTCATTTCTGTAGAAGTCCCACGTGTTCCGGCACATCGATGCATTGTACTTTCCTCTCTAAAATCTTTAAGCTATATGGGTGCGTGTTGTTGTTTCTTTTAAAAAAAAACTGACTATCAATCCATACCATACCATGTCCTACGCTGTTAAAATCATGAAATAGGAATTTATTGGCGCTGACTAACATGGCATTAGCGTGTTTGAGTATTGGCCGAGCAGCGCCTGTATTGATCCCATCGCCTCGGGGCCTCCTCTGCATCACTTACCCCGGGTCACGAGAGGTACAAGGTCTGTTCCTACACTCATGAACTCCAATAACGATCAAGAAACGCCGCACATACTTCACATACCGCCCTGCAAAAAAAAACAGAACTCTCAAATTGAAAATCTTTAGATCCACACGTTTGCTTGGTCAATAATGTGGAATTAGGGTCATTGTAGTGGCTAATTGCGAGGGATTTAGCGCCAATGCTTTGAGTAATCAGCTGTTTGCTTTCCAATAAGGGATTCAAATGGGCTCCAGGATAACGCAGCGCTAATTTAGAGTGGTTATTTCCTTGATAGCAGCGTCAATTTGTCTTAAAAGGCGACGTGCTCGGTACATTCATTCATATGCTTGCCCTACTTCCCAGCTTGTAAATTTATGCACGTGCGACTACGAGTGTCACCGATATGCATTGGAGCTAAAAATGTTCCTTGGCGGGAATGACAGCTTTAATGCCTGAAAGCTTTGTGTAGGTGTGTTGCGCGTGCACGTGTGTGTGTAGAAGGCATTCACCAAGTAGCGGCGGAGAGAAAGTGGGGGGGGGGGTGCTGGTGTAGTGCTTATCAGAGAGCCAGCAGAATAGGAGCGATCGCCTCCCACTGCTGAGCTATCAATGTGAAGTTAATTGCGTTTCCTTTTCCAGGCCTACACCACTGCAGCAGCTGCGGTCAGGGGGCGTTTGTTTGGCTTGTCCGTCAAACTATTACTGTGTTGTGTCGTGTGCTCTGCGCAAAAGGGAAAACACCTGCACCAAGTCCAAGGAAAGAGCAGAGTCCAGTCCAGATGTGATTTACAAACAAGAAGATGTGTTGGATTGTGAAGATGAAAGTTCAATGTGAGATTGGCTTGAGTTAATTATTAACATGTTTTGAGCTGATTGCTAATGGGATACAATAGCCCTTGTGCAGTATGTGTTTTTAATTTAACAGCATGAACACTAACTGTTACACTGCTGTTATGTTTTGACATCACGCGAATAACCTCTATATAAGAAATGTAGTTGCAAAAGTTATAATAGTGTCAGGAATTCATAGTAATCCATTTTTCCATCACAAAATACAATTAAAAAGAAATTTAAATGTAGTATTCTGTGGTATTTCTGATGGATTGGTGTGCCCCAGGGCTCCATTTTGGGCCCTGTGTTGTTTCCAGGCACAATTTATCATTTCACTGTTACGCCTATGATTCGGAGGTGTATTTACCGGTGTTCCCAAACAAACGGGGCGCCCTTCAATCCCTAACGGACTGCATCGCCGACATTAAGTATCCTCTATTTGAAGGAGACAATGCTGTTGAGAGTTCTGATTCTTTGTTTTCAAAGCTGAACTTTCTGTGAGGAACCTGGGGGTTGTTTTTGGCAGCAATATTAAATTTGATCAACGGCATGGTCAGATCAACTACTTTTAACCAAGGTCAAGCCTTGTTTTAATCTCACCGACCTTGAAAGAACTATTGATCATCAGCTCACGGATAGATTACTGTAAATACACTTGATGTCGGTGTTTCCCAATCAACCCTTAGCCACCTCCACTTGACAAAATGCAGCAGCCCGTTTCTTACCGAACACCAGACGTCAGCACATCACCCCAGTTTCCCTCCACTGGCTTCCGGTTTCTTTTAGGATTGATTTTAAAATGTTTCTCTCAGTGGCCTTGCCCCTCCTTATTTGTCTGAAGCACAGGGAGAGTGTTAAGGTCCACGAGCCAGCTCCTGCTAGAAGTTCCAAGAGCCAGGTATAAACACTGGGGTGATCTGGCTTTCTCAGTCTGCCTTAAAGCATATTTTTTCAGACTGGCTTTTAATACTCAGTAATGCAGTGACCTTTTATTTGATTTGATGCTCTTGATATGTGTAATATTCTTGTTTTCTTGAAACTCTTTGATTTTACTCAAAAGCACTTTGGCCACTTTGAGTGCTGTAAAGTAGGGCTGGGCGTTATGATGATAAAAATGAAATCATGATCTGATCTCCATGACGATGAGCTTTTTTGGTAACATCGTCATATCGTGATTCAGTGCTTTTTATGCAGCTCAGATACTGGCGTTCACTGCCTCTACTGTCAGGATTAAACCCGAACAAACCAGGAGAAAACTAGGTCTAAACCTGGACAATAGCACAGACTGAGCCAGGATTAAACCAGGACTAAACCATGAGGGAAGCATGTCAAGTCTCTGGACTGAATGTTGGACTAAAACAGGTCTAAACTAAACCACTACAACACCAGGTCTAAACCCAAGAAGAAGCGGATGGTTTTAGTTGCCTTTAAAAGACAATTTACACATGAATTGTGAGAAAATCGAAATCGTGATTTGAACTAAAGACTTTTCTTTATAATGCATAGTTACCAGCTGAGAAATGCAGCTCTTCTGCATGCCAGGACGCTATAGGGCCTCTACATTCCTACACTGCTATAGGCCTGCCATGTGTGTTGATAAGTGAAAAATAAAGTGTGTCAAAACCACTCAGTATAAAAATCCATCCCTGACATGGCCGACAGAGACATGCAAACACTTTCTGTTCCAACATTACCTCATGGCTCTGCTGTGTCCGTATACTGTATGTCCATCACGGCCTGCCATCCATCAAGCGCTTTATTTACTTAGGCCCAAATGGACTTGACACAAAATGATACAAACCACATTACCTCGGCAGCGACACAGAGGGAGATGAAGAGCGGAGATATAGGAGGAGGATAGATAAGGAGCAAGGGACCGAAAATATGTAGCGAGAGAGAGAGAGGGAGAGGACAGAGGAGGTGGGCCGGACCTGGCATGAGTACAGCCTGTTCTGCTATTGAGGAGGACAAGGTCGTTCAAGGTCCTCTGTCAGGCGTGATGCCAGAGGGGGTGGTGGGAAATGTATGGAGTATGTGAATGAGATATTGGCCCACTGTAAAGATGTTAGTGCATATGTATTCAGAGCTGATAGTCATTATGTTAAAAGCCTCCCATCGCAGTGGTTTCCCTTTGCTGGTTTAAAAGTGTGTGATTGCGTCTGTCATGTGTATTCTTAATGTATATTTGATGAGAAGTAGAAGCAGCCATTAAAAGGCATTCGTTTAGATATAAAGATACTGTATATATACAGTACTTCTTCAATAAGCTACAGTGCTTAGTGAATATTTTAAATCTAATACCTTTTTACTAAGATTTGCGCACGTTTTATAGTATAACTGTTACTACTTGTACTCCTATTAATACTTACGATACAACACTACTACCAATGTTCGGCAAGTTACTTAAAAATTGTAATATATTCTATATTACTAGTTACACCCCATAAAAATGTAATATGTTTGTATTACATATGACTGTTTCAAGAATGTAACTGAGTTACACTACTTGAGTTACTTTTAGCAAAATATAAACTGAAAAAAGGGAGAATAAAGCCACCGAGCTAAAGTGTAATCCAAGATCTCCTTTTCCTCAGTCGTCTCCTTCTCTCTTGTGTTTTGTTTTGACGAAATTAGTTACACAAGTCACTTCTGCGCCAGTATCCAACTTGATTTGGTGCTGCATCTTATTTGGGGGGAGTTGCACTTGTAACTTAAAGTAACTTGAGTTACTTCAATTGTAATGACTAATATATTACTGTATTTTGTTTAAGTAATATATTATATTCCTCAGTTACTGAAAAAAGTAATTTATTTCTGTAACTAGTTACTTTTGTAATGAGTTACTCCCAACACTGACTACTACTGCTGTCACTACTACTGGGCAACACTATAGAAAAAACCTGAAAATAAACCAGAGACATATGCAGTAAGGCCAATAAGTATTTGATCACCCTGTGATTTTGCAAGTTCTCCCACTAGAAATTTTCATTTTCCACTGTGAGAGACAGAATCTAAAAAAAGAAATCCAGAAATCACATTGTATGATTTTAAACTATTTATTTGTATGTTACTGTGTTGATCACTTGAGTCAAACAATTTAAATATTTGGTACAGAAGCCTTTGTTTACAATTGCAGAGGTCAAACTAGGTTTGCACACACTGCAGCAGGGATTTTGGCGAAACCTGACAGATCCTTTCTAGATCTGTCAGGTTTCAGGGCAGTCAACAAGATTTTTTTATTGGATTTAGGTCTGGAGACTGGCTAGGCCTTACTATTACTGATAGTGGCCTGATATTGACCTCACTGTACATGTATGTCCGTATACAGGTCAATACGTGTCACATAATTGGCTTTTCCCAGGGCTTTTAGTGTAGCATATGGCTATACATACGCAGCTTTGATAATGCATAATGGCCAGCAGGCACCCAAAAGGGACGGCAGTGTGTTAAAATGTGTCGGTGCCTGCAGGACTGGCCTCTTAGCGTTTTCCCATCATATGGCGCCTCAGAGGGCATCAGCGAGGCATGTGTCTGCTTGTGTGGCTCCTGCTGTACTTATGATAGTGAAGGAAATCTCTTTTGTGTGGTCTGGTATGTATCAGTGGTTCTCAAACGGTGTAAGCCGGCTTCTCTGTGGCTCTCAAGACAACTTTTATTTTTATATGTAGGACGTTTTCTTATGTTCCTCTTTTATTTTTTTCTTCTTTTACCTTTATTTAAGACTTGTTTAATTTGATTTTAACGGCTGTGTTGAAACACTGGCACTAGTGCACTCTATTGTGGTTCACAGGGACGCCGGAGGGGTGTGGAAGTGTGATAGATTCTAAGGGCCCAGGCTGACTAGGGCCCATAAAGATCCAAACAATTTTCTGCAGATACTGTACATATTTTAATTATAAATGTGGGCCCCGCTGGTAAACACTGATTCAGTTTGATAAACAGCTGTAATGATAAATAGTTTATTTGTATTTGGGGCAACAGTGGCGCAAGTAGAGCGGGTCGTCTTGTAATCGGAGGGTTCGCGGTTCGATTCCTGCAGGTGCACACTGTTGTGTCCTTGGGCAAGACACTTCACCCTCCTTGCCTCCAGTGTCTGCCTACACTGGTGTATGAATGAGAGTGTGAATGGGTGAGTGGTTCCTTGATGTAAAGCGCTTTGAGTGACTAAAGCAGGTAGAAAAGCGCTATATAAATGTGACCATTTTGTAATTTAGGAGAGAATTAACTTAATCTTAATTTAGATCTATAGTAAAACTAGACTGAGGTGAGCGCATCAGCAGGTCCACATACTGTGTGGTAGACAACGGGTGCTCTGGATAGTCCAAGGCAATTAGATGAGAGCAGAGAAATGATCCGAGGCACTCTGTGTACACAAATAAAAGTCCTTTATTCACACATGGACAGCCTACGTGTTTCGACACAGATGTGTCTTTGTCAGGGCAAAATTTCAGAATTAACACAAGCTGGCCCTTTTAACAGCTGATTGAATCATGTGATCAATCATGTGATCAATCATGTGATCAATCATGTGATCAATCATGTGATCACGATTGTGCTGAAGGATACCAAATAATGTATGTACAGTGTATAAACTACAAAAACAAACATGTATAAAAAGAGGTGTGCACACCTTACAGTTGAGCATGATATTTAAAGATTACAAATAGACACATGAATAATTAGTCCCACCGTTCAGGAAGAGTACACAGACTGCTACCACACTGGTAGGACAAAACTGCAGTGAGTGAGCACCCATATTAACAATAGAAACCAAAGAGAGGATCAGCCATGGAGCTGAAGGAGGCTGGACAGGCACAGTTCAGGTAGGGGTCGGCCCAGGCCAGTTTAAGTTACTCAGTCATAGAAACAGGGAAAAAATCTATTTCGTCATGAAATAGATATTTCCCCTTTCTGGGACTGAGTAACTTAACAAACTGGCCTCTTGGGCTGAATGCCACCTTTATATAAAAAAAAATCAGGTATGCGGATTATTGGACTTTATGCTGTAGCCTTACCATTTGCATTTTTAATTAACCTTTTAATGTAAGCAGACATAGATTGGGTTATTACACCTACTTACATGAGGAGGAAAGCCATGAATAATTTACCAGCTCAAGTTAAAGATAAGCAGCTAATGCACATTTAAGTGGTTTATTAATACACACATTATAAAAAGAAAAAAATAAGCACTTTCATTCAGTTTTGTGTGAATTTTAAAGACCTGTAGTGAGCATCAATGCACACTATATTTCAAGGGTTAGTGCTCGTTGTCGGGTTGCAAGGGACGGTCTGCTGTCATTTTAGATAGATCTAAGAGTTGGTTTGTCTCGAAATATACCTAAACCTAACCCTAAGCTAAACCACATCCCGCCCCTAACCTTAATTTGTCATGACATGTCAAGTTTTCACAGCAGACCGACCGTCTCTCTCGACCCAACGTTCTAGCATTAGCCTTTTCAAGATAGAGAAGTACATTGTGGGATATTTTGAGTGAACTACGTTTCACTCTCGTCATTCGAACACCACAAAATGGTGCAACCTCTTACAATCTCAGGGGCGCCGCTAGGACGGCGAGGTATTCTGGGCCCTGTGAAAGAAAAAAATCACTTGGTCCCCGGCAATTTTGTTGATAAATTTAATGCATTAAAACATATCTGCTTCAATCTAATATTAATCCATAATACTGAATGGCAACTTGACTTAGATTGATCTTTTACAGAAATCATTTTTTTACTGGAGTTTAGCAAACTTCTTTTACTCATGTGGTCTGCTGTGAGGGAAAGTAGCGAGCGGTGTGTCTGAACTGAATGATCGGTCTGCTGTGGAGTGTAGTGTGGTGCTGTGGAGTGTAGTGTGGTGCTGTGGAGTGTAGTGTGGTGCTGTGGAGTGTAGTGTGGTGCTGTAGAGTGTAGTGTGGTGCTGTGGAGTGTAGTGTGGTGCTGTAGAGTGTAGTGTGGTGCTGTAGAGTGTAGTGTGGTGCTGTAGAGTGTAGTGTGGTGCTGTAGAGTGTAGTGTGGTGCTGTGGAGTGTAGTGTGGTGCTGTGGAGTGTAGTGTGGTGCTGTAGAGTGTAGTGTGGTGCTGTAGAGTGTAGTGTGGTGCTGTGGAGTGTAGTGTGGTGCTGTGGAGTGTAGTGTGGTGCTGTGGAGTGTAGTGTGGTGCTGTAGAGTGTAGTGTGGTGCTGTGGAGTGTAGTGTGGTGCTGTGGAGTGTAGTGTGGTGCTGTGGAGTGTAGTGTGGTGCTGTAGAGTGTAGTGTGGTGCTGTGGAGTGTAGTGTGGTGCTGTGGAGTGTAGTGTGGTGCTGTGGAGTGTAGTGTGGTGCTGTAGAGTGTAGTGTGGTGCTGTAGAGACTAGACAATGGGGAGTTGAGGTGGACATTTGGAGGCATCCTTGTTTTAGTTGATTGAGCCGTGTGTTGATCTGTATGTTAGTCCTGGCTTAGCCCTGATTTAGACATAAATCGGTTTGAGTTATTCCAGTCCTATATTAGTATTTTACTGTAATTGTTAGCCTTACTAATTACTTCAAAGCGTGCATATTGCTATAAAGATAAAACAAGATTTAAAAAAAAACATCTATTTTTTTGAGACGGTACAGTACTCTGCGTCTTATCTTTTTTTGTATATATCCTGTGCAGTTCTGCTCCAAGCGCTGACAGTATGTAATATTTGATACAAAATGAGAACATTGATTCCAGTTAGCACATGTGGCCCGTAGGAGCTTGTCCTGCAAGCGAAGCACTTTACTTTAAAACAAGACAAATGTGATGGTGAATGTAATATGATTATTAATGACAAATTTCATCCTGGGGAGCTCTGGCTCAGCCATGTTTGTTAGGTCCATAACTGCAGAGTCATGATTCACTGCTAAAGACGTGTGTGATGTAGCAGAACCAGAAGATGGATCCTCTGAACTGTTATCTTAGTATTTGCATCTGTTGTAATTTTGTACATGGTAAATGATAGGCCGTCGTCATATCGTGATTCAGTGGGTTTTATGTTTAATGCAGCTCTGCTTTTACTGTCCGGATTAAACCTGAACTAAACCAGGTCTAACATCAAACAATATCATGGACTGAATCTGGATTAAACCAAAACTAAACTAAGAAAGAAAACCGGACTAAAGTAGACACTGAAATCAAGGTCTAAAGCAGGACCAAACTAAAAAGACTAAACCAGGGACATAACGAAACAATGATTATCCAGGACTAAACCCAAGGACTCAATCAGAAATAAACCAGGAGAAACTGGGTCTAAATCAGGTCTAAACCTGAACAATATCACAGACTGAACCAAGATTAGACCAGGACTAAACCATGAGGGAAGCATGTCAAAACTCTGGACTGAAACAAGTCTTAACCAAGACTAAACCACTACATCACCAGGTCTAAACCCAAGACGAAGCAGATGGCTTTAGTCGGCTTTAAAATACATTATACACATGAATTGTGATAAAATCGAAATCGTGATTTAAACTGAAGAAAATCCTGATAAGATTTTTTGGTCATATCGCCCAGCCCTAGTAAATGATCAGTCATTCATGGTTTTAAGTTTATACTACAAGTAGATACCCTCCATCCATAAAACCACCCTGCCCATTTTTAGTCTTGAGTTTCTTGATATTCAAAAGTAATATCTCATGTTAAACTACACAACTAAGGCTGCATTATTAATTGCAAATGAATGTTTATGTTAAGACATAAATCATAAAAATTGCTCTTTGATGTTTCTACAAAATTGTGCAGCCCTATAAACACAACTTTAAAAAGTCCTTCTGGGATATTGAAATATCTGTGGATTTGGTTTGGTTTGGTTTATTTCGAGTTTGCATTTCACATACACATTTAGTATTGGAATAATTGTGTACAACATTAACAACATTTTATACAATACATTCATAAATATGCATGTTGACCAATTACTGTAAATCAAGCCCGAAAAGGAGTTAAACTCACACGTTTTCACATTCAGATTTCACATCTTCAGGTAACAGTTTTAGGTTCATGCATCGATATGAAGTCATGTCAAAATGAACCAGTTTTACGATTACAGCAGCAGTAAAAGCTCACGGTTTGTTAATCGTGAGAATTTTAGGGCTCGAGGTAAATCGTTTTTCATGAGCTGTAGTCCAAACGGAGCGCACTCAACATTATAGGCTGAAGAAATGGCATCCAGTGTTAGTGCAGCGTTAAATAATCCAGTGAGAGAAAAATCCATCTTTGCTGATAATTGCATAATTTTGCAAAAGGAAGAGCCCCAAAAGTGTGCAGCGCTGCATTTGTTATGCCACAATAAAATGCCAAGTGAAACTGCAAGCGCATGGAAATCTGCTATTCATCTTTTTTTTTTTAGGCTGAATGTTCAATAGTATTTTAACTAAAACAACAATTAAATAAATATTTTTAAAAAGTAGACTGTACTTTTTGTAAGATTTTGAGAAATGATCTGTATTTTCTTCCTTTTCCAATAATCAGCCATTTACACTCATGACATCCCAAGTCATGTGAATTCTAAACACTGTTTTGCCCAATCAATGATCGTACAGTAAAAGGTATGAGACCTGTCCGTGTCTCAAATGACTTTTCCTCTAGTAATGTAGTAGCATCTCTTTCATGCACAAGCACGTGGTGAGAGAGACAGTAGTGTCTGGAGTATCAGGGTGACTCACAGTTGCACCATATCCCTGCTCTTTGTTCTCTGAGACAGTTTACCGACTGGTCTGGTGTGGTTGAATCTGGGGCGACCCACGTATACTTCACAGGAAGTAACCAGAGAGATATGCAAAGAGAAGCTGGTAAAGTTTCTCATGAACTTCATGCAAATGGATCACAAATGAGTGTGCCACCATGTTGTTGTGTCACATGATCTCAGTCACATGATCTTACATCTCTGTATCATTTTTGCTTCAACCAATACCAACCAAAACCCCCAAAAAATCTAATTTGGGTTAAACTTGACTTTGTGTCATTGCAGTAAAATGCTTCTTACAGTTTAATACTGTATCACAGCCTGCTGCCGGGAGTAAAAAATAATAACTTAATTGTAAGAGTGTAAAAGCACGACGGAGGCTAAGCAGCTGTTCTGCTCACCATAACATGGATATTTTACAAGCAAGAAAACACCAAATACTTGAAAACACAATAAAGTTTTGGATACAACTTTAATTTCTTATTGTGTGTTTTAGGTCCATAAGTCACCACAGGCTGATTATCGTTCTTTTAAACATTAAATTATATTTTTTAAATGAAAAGTCTATGCAATTTTTGAATGGGATTTTTACTTCCGACAGCGGCATTCTGCTTTTGTTAACGTTTGTTAACGTTTGTTAACGTTTGTTAACGTTTGTTAACGTTTGTTAACGTTTGTTAACGTTTGTTAACGTTAACGTTTGTTAACGTTTGTTAACGTTTGTTAACGTTTGTTAACGTTTGTTATCGTTAACGTTTGTTAACGTTTGTTAACGTTTGTTAACGTTTGTTAACGTTTGTTAACGTTTGTTAACGTTTGTTAACGTTTGTTAACGTTTGTTAACGTTGTCATGATCCAACTCTGGAGTTCTGCTTTGTTTCATTTATGCATGTTCAATGTTATGTTCAATATTATTTCTTGTCAGAAATGTAAACAATTCCTAATACATACATGTAATATAGGACCTACAACTTAAAATCCTGAATTCTTTTGTTCACATATGTTCATATTCAGTTGTTGGTGGCAGTTGACTGGAACCTATCCCAGCAATTATGGGCCTTAGGCAGGGTGCACCTTTGGTCTATGACATGTCAGTTACTGTTTGCCACTGAGCTCATACATTCATTTAGAGGCTGATAAACAACCAACTCTCACATTTATTCACCAGAGGAAATTTTGAGTCACCAATTGTGAGACCAGGGGAAGCCCCAGAATTGTTTTCGTTAATATTGTATTTTAAAAACATTTCATAGCGTAGGACAAGGTTCAGCTTGATGTGTCTCGCAGACTTCCTCCTTCCCCTCATCACAGATTAACATTCCTGTCAAGTGTGTGCTCCTGGTGTGGGGAAGGGAAGCCCTCATTAAATACCAGGGCAGATCAGGTGGACAGACT
>OMNZ01041084.1:11018-27538 GCA_900303255.1 Lesueurigobius sanzi | reverse complement strand
TGTTAAAAGCCAGTGCAAAAACAGGAAGCTCTCAATTGAAGTGGCCCATCGAACATTTAGAGGGGGGGAATTCCACAGTTAGGCCTGCTACCGAAAATGCTCGGTATCCTCTGCGCAACCTGTTCAAACTGGTTTAGGGGCAAATAGCACTTCACCTAGAGCAGCCAGTGGTTGTGGTACAAGTTCAGCTCATTGAAGACAGAAGAAAAGGCCGTGCTAAAATGTCTCTCTGTTGCAGCCGCCGTCTTGACTAGTTTACTTTGTAAAGGCCGAAACCTGCAATCCCACACTGTCTTCCAATGTATCTCATGCATGGAGTCAGGATGGTAACGCCAGGCTAACATATAGATAAGATAAATTTGCAGGTATTAATATAATAAACATCTCTTATGTATCATGAATAAAAAAGCAAGAATCTAAAATACTGTATGTTTAGCATAATATCAGAGTTGGCAGAGAAGTATATTAGAGATGTTTACAGTCAGGTGGTTGTAAGACTTTTCTTAGTTTTATCATCGTTATAATGACATTTATTTCCTACTTAATTTAATTAAATTTTCCAATTCATGCGATGAAAATGGTGAGTGCATGTCCTTGTCTGTCTTTGTGTGTGGATGTGTGTGTCCTGAAGCTGACCGGCGCGGGCTCAGACTAAATCCTGGTGATGTAACGCTGATGTCAAAGCCCACAGTCAATATCTGCCCTGGCTCTCATCCCACTAATCAACTCCACCAGGACCAAGACATGTTATTTTAACAATTTACCAAGTTACCAATGACTTCAGACTGGAGGTGACGACTGGGCCTGCCATCACCCCACACTCATCAAAGAGTTGTGTATGTGTTACTAACATCCAATATTGCATTTAAGGGGAGACACAGAAGGCACAACTTTTTCTTTTTGCCTTCAGATTTTAGTTTTCATGTTCTGGGCCAGTTTGCTCTTAATATATAAACTTTCACCTGGAAACAAATACAGTAAATTACCTAATCTTTATAATAAGGAGTGTAATTATTGATTCAACGTTACTCTTTAGAACTATATGGGAAATAGACAATTCAATGGCCATTTTCTCAAAATACATTCTTTCTGGGAGCTTGAGGGTTCTGCTGTGTAGTATCTTAGAACTGCACTTTTCTGGACTGATGTTTTTCCTGGTATCTGCTGTAGTCACTCTTTCAGTTTGGGGGTTACTGCCCCGAGTGCCCCAATGACCACAGGCACCACTGATGCCTTCACTCTCCAGGCTTTCTCCAGCTCCTCCCTGAGCCACTGGTATTAAGCTAGATTCTCATGTTGCGATCACTTGGTATTGCTATGTCAACCTTAACAAATTTCCTCTGCTGTTTGTCCACCACCACAATGTCCGGTCGGTTTCGCCATTACCTTTCTGTCAGTCTGTATCTGGAAGTCTCACGGGATCTTGGCTCGGTCATCCTCTACCACCGTTGGAGGTACAGTTGTGGCCGAAAGCTAATATCATAACAGGAGTTTCGTCACAGGGCTGCAAATAAGGCTAAAATGTTAGTCAATTCTCTGGAAAATGTCCCATATTCCCCACTTTAGTTAAGGACCAAAGCTACCATTCGTGGACAAGAAAATTGGCACATGATGGGGAAAAATACTTCCTCATACAGTAGCTTCATGTGTGCCAGTGTGACATTTTGAAGGATATGCCCGCCAGCCTGTGTGGGTGGAGGTGGTGGTGGTGGTGAGCGGTTGATCGGCCTTCCATGGCTGTATGACCCAGTTGTGGTGTTTCAATGGTACGGAGTGTTTCCAGACATTATCAGCGGATGACATTGATGTTCCACTGAGAGCAACCGGAACTCACACATCATCACACACTATTATGCACACACACACACACGCACGCACACGCACACACACACACACAGGAGGCCCCCCAAAAGCAAAATGTGCATTTCTTTCAAGCGCTGTTCCCATTTTAAAGGTACACTTCGTATCAGAAAAAAGAAAATGATCCGACGCACTCTGAGGTTGCAAATAAAAGTCCTTTATTCGAACAAAGAGAGGGACTTTATCCAACGCGTTTCGGTCACGCACGACCTTCTTCTGGGCTAATTGTAAAGTGCTTTTCCAAACCTGAGCAAGCCCACACATGGCGATAAAACGTGGCTATGACACTTTTGGTCATACAGTGAGTGGTGCAGCCACACGGCAACATCAACACATCACACATGAACACATTTCACTCGCGAACCTTTCCCAGGTTAACGGGAAATCTCACAAAACCTCTCGAGATCAAACGTGACGTCAGAGTAAACAAACAGGGCGGATGTAGAAGATGCAGCGGCGATAGTTTGTATTTAGTTTGTATTTGTTTTTAACAGAAAAAAAGGATATAAAAAGAAAAGGCGTTGGACAAAGGAGAGGAGACGCGCGAGCCTGGACTGGACTTGCTGGTTGCTACATTATGATGTGGAGGTGAGTTGTTTTCTCTCATAGAAATGCCGTTACGTGCTACAAGGATTAATTACCATTGAAATAAACTTTCATTCATTTCAGATTTATAATTTTAGACCCAATGTTTATTTTGTCATAGGATGTTTCTGCGTTCTGATTGGCTACACGCCACAGTTAACAGGCTGCGAGCTCGGGACACAACACACAAGGGGAAATCGGGCCAAAACAATCCCACATGTTGAATATCCCCGATGTGCAGTCGGAGCGGTCACAATGTCCTTCCAATCAGACCAGAGCCGTCGTAACCACACACGACAGGAGTATCGGTTAACATTATCTTACGATAACGATATTGGGTTAGATTCCTGTTATTGGTGCAACTAGGGATGCACCGATACCACTTTTTCTCAAACCGATATGATACTTTGATTTGAGTACTCGCCAATACCGAGTACCGATGCGATTTTCTTCAAACATACATCTTGTAGCTGGGCTAAAGTGATTAGTTCTCATTTCCGTTGTTTTTAGAGTCTGTAATAAAGTCAGGTCTGTGTGGAGGATTGTGAATTCTTCAGTTTCTTCAGATCTTCAATCCGTGGTATCAGATCTAGGTAAATGAAAAACCCTAACCCCGGTACTGCCCATTCTTAGTGATCCTTACTACACATGTTCTATTTTTTACAATGCAATTTTCTTACTCACTGTCACAGTCAGGCCCAGGCTTTATAATGGGATAATAGGTGCTTGTTTTATTTTATATTGGTGACTATATACTTTATTACACCTAATAGTATCATTGTATTGTGACTGTTTTAACAAAAACTCTTTCTGCCTTTGGTGAAAGAGTCTTTTTGTTTGTAGGGCGTATTATGTAATCGTGTTTGCATTAGATTAGGCTTCTCTGAAATCTCATGCTATTTTTAGTTTTTGGATATGTGCTGGGTCCGTTTTCTTTTTGAAAGAGTCGACCATCTGTTTATCTTATTAACAGCCTCCTCATTTTTGATGGCAGTGTGTGGCATGGGGAGTCCTTCAAACAGTTTATTTTTGGCTATTTATAGCTTTATTAGCTTGCAGTCTTTCACAATCTTTGAGAGCCCTAATGTCTATTTTTGTCCAATAATGTTTGTCTCTGCAGATCATGGTTTGCAAGTCAAATACATTTTAGGTCAATAGTACCGGTTAGAAATGATTTTCTGAGGCTGTGCTTGTTGATGTTTGAGAATACCTGCCTATGTAGATGTAGTCCAAAGTGATGTCCGTGGTGAGGCCTGAGGTGAGCACCTGCTGCTCTTTAGTACTATAGGCCCTTAGTATATAACCTGTGGAGGAGGTGCATGAGGGCCAGGTCCATGCAGAGCCCAGGGGGCGGGACCAGGCCAGACCACGCAGAGCTGCATCTGCTCCTCTTCACCGCCTTCCTCTTTCTCTCTCTATCGCTCTCCCTCTCTCTCTCGCTCTCTCTCTTTCCCTCTCTCTCTCCCTCCCTCTCTCTCTCTCCCTCCCCCTCTCTCGCTCTCTCTTTCCCCTCTCTCTCTCCCTCACTCCCCATTAGTAAACACAGAGGCCAGCTCGTGGATGAGTCCATCCTCCTCTCGTCGGCGAGTTGCAGCGTGGCTGCTTGCGCTGCCACTTGGACTTGGGAGGCAGGACAGAGCGCAGCGCGGCCGCCTGGAGATGATCTCTTTCTGGCTGCTCTGCTGGAAGCTGCTGGTGGGTGACTCTGACACAGGGCTGTGCTCGTCCTCCGCGTGAGCCTCAGATTTGGCGCCTCACAGCTGCGTACGAGCCTTACGCTCGCTTTGGCAGAGTCTACACGCTGGTCTATCGGCTCAGAGGAAGATGCTAGTCTGTGTTATGTAACATGTGACGGTCACAGGAGAAAAGAAAGGATATGAGGCTACAGGCTGTTGATGAGAGGAAGGCTGTGATGATGAGGGAGCAGAGCGCTAACAGGGCAGGTGCTGCTTGAGCTTGCACTGTAGCTTTTAGCTTCTCTAAAGATAACTCTGCTGCCTGCTGTCTTCTGTGTAGGTGAAGGTTGTCCCAGTGAACTTTGAATTGGCCTCTTGTCGTCTCCATGGCAACTTCCCGGAGGCTGAAGTGACAGAATAAAGACACAGGGCGGTGTCTATCATGGATGAATTATGCTATAAATGTAAATGGACAATATGCACTAAGCTGTATCGTACCGTGTAGGTTTCTATTATTAAGCGCATGTCCATTTAAAAAAATGTTTGCAAAGCGGCATCTGTACTGGGTTGTTTTTATGTGATGAAGGAGCGAGTCAAGCTAGCGACAGTCGTTCTTATCTTAGTGTCATATTGTTATGGCGGTTATGGTGTTGATATCATCTCTTTTCATCTGTCTATAATCTCCATCCTCACACTGTGGATTTAGAAGGTCAAACCCAGTCCACATGTCCGTCCTGCATGTGGGGGGCCAACTCGGGGATGGGGGCAGTGATGGTATAATCCCAGAGGTCACTGTTTTAGGACCAATCTGCTCATGATCGCTGGATTAGAGCTGGTGATGTGCTGCATCACTAAGCACAGACAGAGAGTGGTGAGAGCCCAGTACTGCACAATATATTATCCACTAAATTATCCTCGTCACAATATCCATGTTGTAAGAAGCAGAAGTGGGTTACATTTACTTAAGGCAAAAGACACTGCAGATCAATAGGGGAAAATGCAATTGAGTGATTCCAAACTTTTTCTATAATAAATATGAGACAAAAATGCATTGCAAGTTTTTTATTTGTAAAAATTGCATATGTTTTCTAACCTGCATGTACCAGATTGATATGCATATCACTCTAATTTGAGTTCAACACATTATCAATCTGGGATGGCTCTCGTTCAATCCGCTCGTGAAAGGGAGGAACCGTTATAGCAATACTTCAAGATAAATGGGTGAAACGCCCATTAGTACCTTCCTACCGTACTTTTGCTGAATCCAGTCGCAGTACAAACGTCTCTTTGCTCCTTTTCAAAGCAGAAATAGTCGGCAAAAAAAAAAAAAAAGTCCTTAGACGTAGCCATGTTTGTTATTCTTCGGCGTTTGGTGTGACGTTAGTGATGGAATATCGTTACATCCCTAGTTCTTTGTCTTTGAATATTTTCAACATTTAAAAAAAAGCTCGCACATACCTTAACATGGAATTGTTTTGATGGCGGCGCCCCAAATGCTAGCATGAATAGGCTTCATTAGCCAGCGCTGAACGCTATGCGGAAAGTCATGTGGGCTACGTCCATGTCTCAACGGTCAATGGTGCAATAATTACAGTCCTTTTCATAAAGCTTATGTCATTTATTTGTATCCAGGTGAAAGTTTATGTTAAGAGCAAACTGACCCAAAACCTGAAATATGAGAATTATGAAAACTAAATAGTTTTGCCTTCAGTGTCTCACTTTAAATTGACAAACATAACAACTGGTATAAAACAAGCTAGCCCCGAGTCCCGACCTCGGAGGACAAATGGAACACAGCGTAAATGTCCTGACGTGTGACAGAGCTTTTTGATTTCATAACCGCTCTTCTTTTCTGGGTCACATAGAGCTGCATTAGTCCACAGAGGACACATGTATCGAAGTATTGAACGGAGCGTTTCATCTCATGCTCAGTTCAGTCCACACTGACACCACCATTAGGGCTGAGTCATGTCTATAATGTCTCTAATGTATTTACTTCAAATCAAAACTCCTAGCTGTTGTAGCCCATTTCCATTTTCAAATTGTGAATGTCCGAGTTAGTTGAGTATAAACTGTTAGCTGCCATCCCAACTCATTTCTGGTGATACCTCCCACACCCCCCGCTGTAGTAATTGTATTTGGGCGTCTGTGAAGCCCTCTGTTGTTGTGACATGGGGCTATACAAAAATAAATAGATTGATAGATTACACATAGATTTGATTCAGACTCATATTTCTGCATTAGTAATTGTAATTAGGGCTGGGATGATACGCTTTTGTTACGATACACTGCGTATCACGATACTTAGGGGCCAATACGATATGTATGGCACAGAGGTTATATGAACTGAAAATTTCCCATCATTTACAGACTATTTTTAGCTCTGATAGAAAATTTGAGCCCTTGTGGTTTCACTTCGCTCCTATTTGCATTTCTGACAGTGAAATACAAGCCTCATAAAACTCACAAATGGTGACGATGCACAGAGCCTCATCTGCCTCGTCACCCTTTGAGAGTTTTAACACAATGTAGTTTCCAAATTCATGTTCCAGGATTCTGTTCACTAATCATGGTTAGTTTTGCATCCGTTTATCCTGTAATATCTGTGTTTTCTTACATAAATTATAGGTACATACAGTTGTGCTCAAAAGTTCATAAGCTTATGCATTTCATTGAATTTGAATGTGAAGCCATTTATTGCCAAAAAAACCTGTTTGTTTGCGCTTTTCAACTAGAAACTAGCCAAATGTCCCTGATCAAAAGTTTACATGTTGTGCATATTGAAGCAAACATCAATTTTTTCAGTCCAATTTTGTCAGAGAGTCGTGTATTTCAGCTGAAGTGAGTTTTTCTTTGCTACTGAACAGTTTTCCTGGCAGTTGTTGAAGGTCATGTAAAGGTTAGATCTGGGACATTTGAGTAGTTTCTGTTTCATTATGATTTCAAAAGAGTAAACTCTTAAGTTCTTAAATGGCTTCGCACAACCACTAACCATGAGAGGAAAGAAAGAGTTTTGTGTTATCATTCATCCATCCATCCATCCATCTTCTTCCGCTTATCCGTTGCCGGGTCGCGGGAGCAGCTGTCCAAGCTGCCCGGATCACATTGCACCAGTCCCTTATGGCTCCTCCTGCAGGTGGTGGGTCCACAGGAGGACGGCCTCACGACACTCCTCTGGGCGACGTAACTGGTCTTGATGGTCTCATCATAAGGGGCTTCTGAACCGCTCTTGGTCTGACCTGTCACCTAGGACCTGTTTGCACTGGGAGACCCTACCAGGAGCATAATGCCCCAGACAACAGAGCTCCTAGGATCATTCAGGCACTCAAACCCCTCCACCACGATAAGGTGGCGGCTCGAGGAGGGGATCATTCATATTCTGTGATAAATGGCCAAAAGATTAAAAGGGCATGTAAACTCTCCTTCGAAATGACAGATATGATCCCTAGCGCAACCAATGCTTTTGCGATACAATTGGTAATGTGGAAATTTAAAGTCATGTGTCCAGATCTATCTGACATTTATGTTAAGACTGAAAGGTGCAACAAACTCGGTTTAACAAAGTGCTGTGTAACTGTTCCTGAAAAAATAATTCAAAGAGTTCAAAAAACAAAACCCCTTCCAAAGACCTTACAGCCCATAACCAGACCTCTAGACTATTGCAATTCGTTTATAGAGCAGCTGGCACTGCACAGCTGTTAAACACTTCAAAGTATTGAAAGTATTGATTCTTTGAGAACGTATTGATTCTTGGTGTTGCGGCAAAGGCAGATTGCGATATATTGTTATAACTCCATTCATACAATTCAACTAGAGTTATTTTTTTACTTTACTTAATCTATTTAGTGCTTAAGAGATGTTTTTGTACAGTTTATTTTACAGAGAGACGCTAAGAGACTATCTTTATTCTATTTTATTTTATTGTTACTATTATTACTATTACCTGTTGCTTTTGCTTCTTTGATGACACTTTTCCTGACTTTGTGCACCCCCCTGTGTGATACTGTCCTAAGAGCTGTTGTGACAAGTAAATTTCTCCATTGTGAGATCAATAAAAAACTATCTATCTATCTCTATCTATCTATCTATTGTTAAATGTGTCCCAGCCCTATTGGTAATCTAATCAGGCTATATTTAGGTTATGCAAGTGACCCAACTGCATGTGACCTGCTTCTGATCTTTTCATGATGGTCTACTCTGATCCACGACCCAGGCCACTTCTCCTAAATCCAATACTTATCTGACTTTTTTCACACTGTGACTTCATTCTGAAAGGCCAAGTTGCATGTAGTGTTAGCTGATGTTGTTATGAGGAAATGTTGTCATTTTCGTGCTGCACTGGAGCAGACGCTTCATAATAATTTACGTAAGTGACAGATGTTGTAGTGACTGGACACAGCACAGGGACACAGACAGCTTTCATAAGAGGACATGGACTGTGTTAGCGTGTTAGCACTGGCTGGGTTGGTTCAATCTGTTTATTATTTACAATCTAATGGAAATATCTAGTCGCAGCTAGCAAATCTGCAATCAGAAAATTAGCAATTACATAGTTTCCCTTAATCACTCTGCTCTAATTGGCCATATGATTTTTTAAATCTCATTTGACTGTTTTTTCCTTTGTTTTTTCATATTTGTATGTGTTTGCTGCACTGAAAACAATTCAATTCCTCATCTCTATTGATAATATACAGTACAGAACCCTGTGTGATGCTGACCTGTATTTCATCTATCTCACATTTTTCAATAAAATAAAAAACTACAATCACAAAACAACCAAAGACTGAACTCTTTGGTATGCTACACATTGACCACATACATAGAACACAGAATAAATGTAACACAGCAAGTCTCTACTGCTGTATTTTCAAAATATCAATCAGATGGTCATGACCAGAGCCCAGAAGTTCAAAATTTGAAATCAAAATGATGCAGATTTCTAAGTCCCAAGACTTTCCTGATCCATGGATCAGATTTAATGTTTCCCAGTATTTCAAAACTTTGTTGGATCAAAACAATCCTGGTCAGATTGCCATTTCCAAATCAATCCTGCCCCTCAGGATCACAGACAGGAAACAGGAAGTGAGGCAGAGCGTTCCCGCTGAGGAGGCTGCAAGTGTGTCCCAATTCTCAAGAGCTGTCTTTCGCCCCGCCCCCTTTGCCCGCACTTTGGCTAAGCCTGCATCCATGTGGACTTCGCCAAAGTATATTACCTACAAGTCTTTGCTGCGTTTGCCGTTTGAACGTGGAAGTATTTAAAAGCTAAAGAATTGCGATGTTTGACACTGGAGCGCCTGTGCCTATGACGAAAAAGTGTCTTTTCAAATATAAGTATTGAAATATTTGATGTTTTATTGTGTGAAAACAGCGATGCCTGTGACAGGAGGATCGGAGAACCGTCGTCCAATGAAATTTTGGGAGGGCATGGCGCCGCTGACGTAAGGTCAAAACTTGGTTGGAGACTCATTACTGTCACAAATCCTGTGTTTTTTGGACACTTGTTACCTAAGCACTGCAGCCCTTTCATGCACTTCTACCATGTGCACTTCATAGAGGACCGCAGGGGACAGTGTGGGGTTTGGGACAGGGCCAATGCCTTCAATGAGAATACAATAAACAATACATAAAAAGTGTTTCCAAACTTTTGACTGGTACTATAATCTAGTTTGGATCAAATCTGGGTATAATCCAATCCAACAAGATTAATCTATAGGGATTATGTTTGAAATACTGGACCCAGAAGATTGCGGATTCAAGTTTAAATGACTTTCTTCCTCAAGGGCACTATGACAGTAGTAACCCTTTGGTTACAGGACAACCCTGTTTACCATTTGCGCCACTGTTGCAGATCCTCCTACACCTAATGGTGTTGCTCTCACCAAAGCAACCCTTCTTGACCACTAGTGTGACTAATAGCGTAAGGAGCTCAGTCATCCGGGAGGAGCTCAGAGTAGAGCCACTGCTCATTCCCACTGAGAGTAGCAGCTGAGGTGGTTATTCCGGATGCATCCTGGTCCTTCCCTGGAGAGGTGTTCTGGCCTCGTCCCACTGGGAGCAGGCCCTGGGGAGACCTAGGACACGCTGGAGGGACTTTGTCTCTCTGGGGCCAGGGAACTTCTCTGGATAGCCTCAAAAAAGCTGGAGGAAGAGTGCGTAGATAAGGAAGTCTGGGCATCTCTGCCACCAAGGACCTGGACATGAATAAAGTGGAAGAAGATGAGTGGTTTTAAGTTTTAATGTGGTGAAGGTGATTTTATAAGGTACAGTTTGTGGCAGGACTAACCACCATTCTGCTAATGTCGTTATATACAATTACAGCTCTTCTTTTTGTCACTTATTCTTGCGTCTGTGCACATTTGTTCTTTTTTGTATTTCAGACTTTTGATGTCTATTACACAGTTTTATAAAGGGATATATTTAGAGCAGGCTGATCAAAGTATGGCCTGTTATTTTGGAACTTTTTCTCATAATGATGCATGCACTGATCTTAGCTTTTGTCTCGTCTCCATGACGACGCTGTATCAGCACTGAGTGGGTTTTGCTGATCATTATGGTCTGTCCGAACCATGTGCTGGTGACACACTGGACAGGTTGCCATGGAAATGCTAAGCACAGAGAAGTAAAAGGCTGCTGGAGTCAGTTGTCTTTGACTGCGCTGACATTTGGCTGCACTCAGAAACACAGAGGAGGAGTTTATATACATCAGATAGCACATACGATTTCATAAGATTCATCAGATTTGAAAATACTGTATGTCTGACAAACTCATATTGTTGATGTCCACTGCTGCTCACCTTCTGCGTTGAGCCTCTGTACTGCTTGCCCTGATATCTTTGCTGTTTGTTCTGCGATGCTAATGCGCTCTCTGATTGACCTGTAACAATACTCATTAATGGTTGATACAGACTGTCCCAGACTTTTAGTAACTTCAGCTCTGAGTCCGGACCTCTGAGGACACATTCGTCAGTTCTATTTTAGGATTATAGAACTTTCCCTCTATCTCACTTTGCTCCCGGAGGTTGGATGATAGAGTTCAGGATCAGGATATAAATTGAACATTACAGTACAAATCCCACATTTTATGGCATAGGCTACTAGCAGACAATCAATGAATGAATATTTGTTAGACACCATATTAAAAAGTTGAGAAAAGTGTACCATAGCTCCAATATATCACATTTTAGTAGGCAAGGCAAAAGGCAAATTTATTTGTTCATACACAATTCATACACAAGGCAATTCAAAGTGCTTCACAATTTCATAAAATTACAAGAAAGCAGATAAAATCAATCAATAAAACAAATATAATCATTGACTAATTACATTAAAAGTGACATTAAAAGTGAAGAGGCAGATAAAATACTTTCAGTGACATATGCACAGTTAAAAAGAACCGTTTTCAGCCTAGATTTAAACATTGTCAAAGTTGAGGCCTGTCTCACACCTTCTGGCAGACTGTTCCAGATTTTTGCTGCATAAAACTGAAACGCAGCCTCACCATGTTTAGTCCTGACTCTGGGAACCAGCAGGAGACCACTCCCTGAGGTTCTCAGAGCCCGAGATGGTTCATATGGCACTAACATGTCAGAGATGTACTTTGGTGCTAGACCATGAAGAGACTTGTAAACAAGCAGAGCTATTTTAAAGTCTATTCTCTGAGCGACAGGAAGCCAGTGCAGAGATCTGAGCACTGGACTAATATGGTCGTATTTCCTGGTTCTAGTCAGGACTCGAGCAGCAGCGTTCTGGATGTACTGCAGCTGTTTTAGTACACAGTAGTGAGCCATCAAAGTTTGATTTTATTCCATGAAAAACTTAAAAGATGACATTTTATTGCTCTTTTCTGAGCCCCAATTTGTACCATAGCGAGTTGAGATCGCCATTTTGTGGGCGTTAGTTATTTGTGTCCCACTCAGCAAAATAAAAGTGTCCCGGGGTTCTGAATGCTAGATTCATATAGCAAAACAAGCTGGAGGCGAACTGCGTCATTAGCCCGTAATGCAAGCTTTCCAATGATACCACAGATGTGTAGTTTTTCCACCAGACTCCAATGGTACAACATTTTATTTAGAAAAATTGAAAAAGGGGAATTTGATTCTATCTAAACATGGAAATGATGTTTTTATGGTGAAAGTTGTCCTAAAATGCAATGCTGTACTTTGACACATTTGGATAACTTGTGCCGAATGAGCATATTACATACAAAAAGGCACAGAACTGAAGTGAGTAGAGAGATTATTTTTTCAGATCGTTGTTGCCATCACCCAGGTGTGTAGTGAGCAGTGAAATGCCTACTATAAAGTATGGAGCAGTGAAGTTTTGCCCCAGAATGGGAAAAAAAACAAAAACATTTTTAGACATGTTTTAAATGATATTGTATAAGTTGTGTAGCACTTGCAGAGCTCATACACGGGCATGTGGGATGCATAATTTTATTTTAGTGAGCAATAACATTTGGGGTTCAAGACGTTTGTACGAGGAGGGTGGCATCAGGTTAAGACCTCCATTGGTTATGATGGAACATGCCATCATAAATAAATCAATCAATCAATCAACTTTTGTAGAGCTCAATATAATAAGAATTACCTCACAGGACGTCACAGACATAAACACAGTGAAACAAGAAGCAAATGTAATGTCTGAACAAATATAATGTCTAAACAAAACAAGCATACTGTAGAGTGTACCCCAGTGGTAGGCAAGTTTGCTTAGAGGCGGGTTAAAGTTAAATTTGCTTGAATTCAGAATATTTGCCCTTGTTTTGAGTAATTTTGACTCGCCAAGCAAAGTTATCTGCCAATGGAACAAGAATTTTTACATGTAAAATAAGAAAAAGCAAAGTAAATTTAGATTTATTATCACATTTTCAGTGCAAGAAGTTTTTTTTTTTTTTTTTTTTAATTTAAGTGCAAAAATACTTGTTCCGTTGGCATATAATTTTACTTGGCAAGTCAACATGACTCAAAATAAACATTTCAAGCAAATTTAACTTACCACTTTTGGCAGTGCACTTTCATACATCATATAGACTTAAAAAGGGGGGGTCTGGAGGTCATCCCCCAGCAAAGGGGGATATATGTTTGAGGGCCGGATTTTGCCCCTTGGCCTGATTTTGCCTACCCCTGGTATAACCCATCCTTAGACCCTCCACCGCAGTAAGGAAAATCTCAAAAACCCCAGTGGTAAAAACTGATAATAGAAGATAGAAATCGAATAAAATAGCACTGTGTAAGTGATTTACTTATTCACGGGACATTGATTGATTGATTGATTTTTAATTTGCTATTTTATTAGATTTATTTTATTTTATGCATGCCCTTACAGTTTAATCATTCTTTATTTTTTCATAGTTTATTATTTATCAGTATTACAAGTTTATACAAGTTGAAACCTTTCATTGACAATGGCAATAAAGACTATTCTGATTCTGAGAAACCTGGATGAGAACCACAATGAGGAGAGATCCACTCCCATGGACAGTCAGGCTATAGATAGTTGTTGTCTAGTCCTTAAGTTAAGCCAGCGCTCAGGATCTGAAATAGATTAAGTGTGAAAGAGGACACCATGTGAATAGCGATGAACAGGACGACGCATGCATCAAGCTTTATTCTTCTTGTTATTTTAAAAATAAATAGAACCTTTTTTTCCACAGCTAAAGCATGAAAAATAAATTGCTTTTTCCAAATGATTTGTTCACAGAGAGCCACAGCTGGGCTTAGGAGAACTGCAGGAGAGCTAACGGACGCTAGCCACGCCGCGGACGGTACCCAAACCGACAGTACTCACAGCGAGAGTAGTAGTGCCCCG
This sequence comes from Lesueurigobius sanzi, assembly GCA_900303255.1. Classification (NCBI taxonomy): domain Eukaryota; kingdom Metazoa; phylum Chordata; class Actinopteri; order Gobiiformes; family Gobiidae; genus Lesueurigobius; species Lesueurigobius sanzi. Next base: position 13,610 of record OMNZ01041084.1, on the reverse strand, counting down.
CCCCTTGAGGAACCTGTCGCCATGGAGATCAGCTCCTCACCCCTGATGGACCTGGAGAGAGAAAACCTCCAGAACTATAAAGATGAACAGGATGAAGACGAAGTACTGCAGTTCCCAGAAGTCCGCAAGATAAGCGAGCAGGAGGACAACTGTGACTATTTGGTGTTTGAAATCGGTAAAAAGAAAATGGAAGAACACGCGGAAGATGTCACCGATGACTTCTGGACGACGGAAATTGAGAGCAAGGAAGAAACGGAGCGGAAAGTGGCTGAGACTAGTGACCAATCAGAGTGGTTGTTTGAGTCACGAGCAGAAGGCAACGTCCAATCAGAGTCCATGTTTGAGCATGTGTGGGGTCAGCAGGCGGAGCCCAGGGATGACCTCAGTGACTGTGTACAGGCCGAACTCGCCGCGGTGTACTCTGACAGCGACGCCGGGGATGACCAATGGGCCGCCTCCCTCAACGGTGATGTCATCAGCAAAACAGGAAGAGACACACAGGGTCGCAAAGACTCACTGACAGGTGAAAGTCTGTTTAATATTATTTAGTATTTCATTTGCATATCAGTCCACCTCAAAACCACTCAGGGTTCATAAGTGAAATTAGTGTCTTCCTTTGGCTTTTTGTACTAAATATACAGTATTTGGCCTGTTTTGTGGGGATGACTGAGCGTATCACAATTATTTTAAATGAAAGGAAGTATCATATACTTGAATGAAATATAATAAACCTTGCAATTTGATAAAGTCCATATTACCCATCACCAGATCCTTCCTGAGCAGTTTATCAAGGCACCATTGATTTGTTAGCATTGTGTGCGTAAAATGACTGATCATCTTTATCATCTTTAAATGATGATATTCCCACTGTTTCCTGTAGAGCACTGGTTCTCAATGTAATATCAAAATACAATATCTCAGCAGAGTTTTGTTGATTCAAATTCTTCTTGTCAAAAATGACCGAAAGAATGATCAATAATAGGGTTTGGAAAAGACAAAGGACCCACAGTGCGTCACGAGCCTCCCCTGGGAACTTTTTTGTATCTGCTAGAAACACACAAAAACATTCCTGAACCTGTTCAAATGTTTTAATCTGATTGAAATTTTAGCTTTACACTGGAAAAATTAACTGCCTCAGATAAGAAAATGTGCTTGAATTAAAATAATTTAAGCTGATGTTGAGTAGATTTGGGCTTTCTTTAAAGATGACCAATGGAACTTTCAACTTTTCAACTTTTTTTGGTCTAAATTCAAGTGTTACGTTTCTTATTTTGAGTTCATGTGCTTTTTCCAAACCAAATACTTGTTCCATTGGCGGTCTTATTTCAAAAATAGTCCAAACCTATTGAAAATCTGCATAAATTCTCATAATTGTAACTTTTCAGCCATTCATCTCGTCTGAGTAACTTCTTCCAGTGTATAGAATAATTTTATGCTTATTCAACTATTATTTGTAGGAAAATGCAGTATTTCACATTTTTTCTATATTAAATCAAATTGTTATTTGGGTTGTGGCTTGTCATTATAGATTGATGGTGGGCCCAGACACTGTACCAATCAATGATACATGAAGAATTGATCATGAAGTCTCCTTTCCAACCACACAAATGATATGAAGTTATAAAATGTAGAATGTCATTGTTAAGGTGCCTAACGCAGGTGTATACACCACAAAATCCTTCATCGTTTCAAATATTTTTATTAAGAAGCCAAAATAATTGCAGGTTAACATGTATTTCAACAGTTATCATTATCATTGCTTCATGTTATGAACAGACGCATTAAAAAAGACATTATATTGTAAATACAACAGTAAAAAATAAAAAAAAAAAACATCCCAAACCCATCAATCAAACTTAATGATTGATCCATGCTTTCTAAATAAGAAATTCCTGATTTCCACAGTTGCTCAAAATGTTCCAGTTTATCATTAAGACTGTAATAGATTCTCTCTAAATGGACTTCCTTTTCCACAAAAGGAGAAGCAGTCTTTTCGCGGACATCATGACATATGACATGAGATGGGCTTGTGGGCTTTCGAGTTTTTTAGATTGTTCTGAATCCAATAATGATTCCAAACTGGGTCAGGCTCTATGCTGGTGACGTGCTTTTGAATAGTGGAGCCTATGCCGTATCTTAAATTGAATCAAGCTGCCCGGCATTTATAGAACAAAACTTGACATTATCCATAACCTGGACTCTAGGCCCCCAATTCCTTTTCTTTCTTTCTTTCTTTATTAGTTTATTTGGAGAGGACAGTGCACATTAATGAACACTCAGTACAGTTACTTTGTGTAAATGCGCCAGATTTAGCCATGGGCTACTTTCCATCTGTCGTCCTCGTACATTTAAAACAACAATACAAGTTACAGACATGGACAAAGAATATATACACTATAAGTTCTTTTTTAAAACCCATAAAGGTGGAAGACTCTCAAATTACAATTGGGAGACTATTCCATGTCGTGCTCCTTTTACAGAGATGGTGTTTTGTCCAGTGGTGGTTCGTCTGAATGGTCCCTCACAGCGCCCCCTACTGGCTGATCTAGTGCTAAGATTACTGTCTCTTGTCTAATAAATTCCTCCAAGGGG
>OMNZ01041072.1:10122-24850 GCA_900303255.1 Lesueurigobius sanzi | reverse complement strand
TTCAGGGGGTCAAATTCCTGTTCAACGCGCAGAAGAAGGGAAAGAGCGGAGCGGAGCAGAGCGGAGCAGAGTGGAGCAGAGCGGAGCGGGAAAAAAAAGAATAATAAGAATATTTTTAGCGAAAACAATATAGCCTTTTGCATGAAAACGACAAATTATACATTTTCGGAAACGTTTCAACGAGGTGCACGCCCCCGTATGAGTCGGATGATGATGACGAGCGCGCTGGCGCGGCTATAACATATGATACGTTTTCACAAAGCTTTCAATGAGACGAACGCATCGGTATGAGTCTGAGGATGATGAAGTAAAACAGTTGGGGGTACTCTTCCATTTTCTCCCAGCGATACCAATTATGGGCCCCACATGACCATGATTTTGACTGGGGGACAGCGCTTTGCGCTGTCTTTGTCCATGTCAGCTTAAGTTTGCCTGGAGGACAGCGCTTCGCGCTGTATTCGTGCACTTTAATATTTTTAACATTAAAAAGAAGCTAACTCACACATGTCTTCCATGGTCTATGTACATAACGGACGATCTGATATGACCAAGTAATTAAGAGTCCAGGACCAATGTCAAAGTTGTTTGCCCAGGACCAATGTTACAGCCAGCCAATCAGGGGTCAGTTTTGCTAGATAAGGGGAGGGACTGTCTGCTTTGAAAACTTGACATGTTGTGACCAAAATTTTGTTTAGGAACAGGGAATGGTCTGCTGTAATTTTGGATAGATCTATGAGTTGGTTTGTCTGAAAATAGATCTAAACCTAACCCTAAACCGAGCCCTAACCCTAACCCTAACCTTAAAGATTTCCCTGTTTCTAAACTTAATTTTTGTCCCGAGCCGACTATCTAGCACAACTGAGCCCTGATTGGCTGGCTGTAACATCGGTCCTGGTCAAACAACATGACATTGGCCATGGACTTGGTGATATCAGGAGCATTGTACGGGACCCCACAGCAGGCCGAATCGAGTTGGTTAAGTAGTTCAGTAGACTTGGCCCCACAGTGCCTCCTGTTGGTCACTCTCAAAAAGGCCCAGCGTGGAATGCTTTAGTCAGAACCAGCACACCAGCCCAACCGGGCCGAACTTGCAGGTGTTCCAAACTACAGTCTGCTTTAAGCGGACCAAATGGCGTAGGTGTGAAAGCACCCTAAGACAGTCCATGTATTTCATGTTTGGAAAGCATTTAGAAAGCATCTAACACAATATTACTTTGTTGTCTAAATGTAGTACAGAGGGGAAGACACATAGAAATCATAGAAATACTGTTAGTTATCCGAGCCTGTTGAAACAAATGCGTACACCGCAGTAGGATAAAACTACCCAGACCTATCTGTTATTTGTGTCATTTAATGTTCTATCCCAATTGAATGAATGGAAAACCAGTCCGTATTGGCTATAAAAGTACGGCAAGGTATGGCATGTTCGTCATTATATTACATTTATATTATTCCTGTGATGGAGGTTTAGTGGCCATTGGATGCAAATGCGACCCTCAAAAAAACAGAATACTTAACCAAAATGCTGTAGAATTTAGCTCAGCTGTCACTTTTACACGCCAATGATTATCTTAAGTAAAAGGTTTGTACATTCATTAATGATTATCTCTCACATCACACAAATGTGGCCAATGGGTTGACAACAGCTGAAAACGTCTTGGTTGTTCATGAATTGCTATGTTTGATGGCTAATGCTACAGGAAAAATACATTGAATAGGCTAACAGATTCTGAAAAGGATACCGGAGTAGCTGACTTGCTAACTGTCCACCTCCATTAGCATTAACTGTGGTGGACTTGGCCCCACGGTGCCTCCTGTTGGTCACTCTCAAAAAAACCTAGTGCGGTTTTGGAATAAGAGCAATGAAATACAAACCAATAGTTTCAAGTGACCCACCGCTCATAGAAACAGGACTACAGCCTGCTAGCATCGTATGAAAAATATGTGGACATGGCTGAAACTCTCCATAGTTGACTTTAATGTGAATTTTTACTGGTTTACAGGGAGAAAACAATTTCTTCATCCACTAATTGAATTCAAAACTACCTAAAACTTCCTCGAAACAGGTAAATATGGTTAAGTCCATATATTTCAACTGGTGTAAATGTTCCACTTTTGTACAGTGCATCCCGACATGCACCAATCCAGCGCTTTTGTTCCCCCCTAAAGGCAAATCCTCCTGCTAAAATATGCACACAATATCATCTTCAGGTGCAGCAAATCAACTTTCTGCCGAACATATATCCCCCTGTTTATTACAAATGAATCACGGCCATCGCTGGAGGCTCAAAGTAATTAACTAATAGCGGCTAATTATTCGGCACATAAGTAAGAAAAAGCACAATGAAATGCAGATGGATTTAATAGTTTTGGACCGAATGCCTGGTATAAATAATTCAATCAACGCAGCGGCTCGTTTGTGAAAAGAGGGAAATGGCAGGGGAGTTAACTGTGCTATAAAATTAAAAGTCGCTTTGACAGACACAGGGATTTCATGGAGAGGGAGCCGGGAAAAAACAAAAACTGAAACAAAACTGTAAAAATATCAACAATGTGAAACACTCAAAATAATAATTCATCTTTATTTACTGAAGGGGAGACACTGCAGGCCAAACTTTTTTTTTTTTTTTTTTTTAATTTTCAGGGGAAAGGGAATATTATTTACACACAACGACAGTGTGCAGACGACCTACTCTATCTGCACCACTGTCACCCAGGTTTTAGGCCAGTTTGCTCTCTCAACATACCTGGAAACAAATAAATGGCCTAATATTTACAATATGGAGTGTAATTGCACTGACTCAACATTTCTCAGCTGAACTATTCAATGACCATTTTCTCGAAATGCATGTTTCTCACACTGTGGCTACAGCTTCTCCACTTCATTAGCTCCTACAGACTCCAAACTTTCCACTCTTGGACTTAACAACAATTTCTAATTAAGAAAGGGTTGTTCTGGAGGATTTTTCAATATTTAATTCTCTGATTGAGTATTGAACCGTGCAATAATGGGGAGAAATTAGAAGCCCCCTCTGTAACGATCTTTGTAACCTAACTGTTTAAGTTTTTTCTATATCAGATAACTTAAACAGTCAAGTAACTAGAAGACGAGATGAACTCCATTCAGAAAAATATTTGTAACCAACACTGTAAATAAACAATATACAGTTGTGGCCAAAAATCTTCTTTTCCACTCATGGTTAGTGGTTGTGCGAATATTTATTGCCAAAGAACTGAGCTTACTCTTTTGAAATCATATGAAACAGAAACTACTCAAATGTCCCTGATCTAACATTTACATGACCTTCAACAACTGCCAGGAAAACTGTTCAGGAGCAAAGAAAAACTCACTTCAGCTGAAATACAGGACTGAAATTTCGGTGAAAACAAAACCGATATCTGTTTATGTCGCACTTTTTACCTCTATGGGCAGGTTGTCATAGTCAAACAGGTTGTATAGTCAAACAGCATTTCATCACAAGTTGACATCACAAAGATCCTCTCAAACCAAATGATAACCGCTCAAAGTCCAATGCATTTCAATGGCGGAGAGCAGCGTTTTCACCTACGCTCGATTTGTGACGTCATGTCGGAAAGGTTAATATGTCAACTTTTCAGGGATAACTATAACTATAATGTATAAATATAAATAAATGGAAATACAGGTTTTTGTGTTATCATTCATATTCTACGAAATGCGTGAGTTTACACACCCTGACATTCTGCCACGGTACTGTATGTAAACTTTTGAGCGGTATATCCACATACAGCATCTCCCCGGCCTGCACATGTCCAAACCACACATCTCCACGACAAACCACACGGTACAGAAAAGACAGATTTCCTCCCCTCTATATTGACAAGCATCCCTTATGGAAAGCCCCGAATCTCTGCACTCTCCCTGACTTCCTGTCCGCCTCGCACATAAATGTTTAACGCTCCTCCTCTCGTATACAGTCAGCTCCGAGGCAGGTGTCAAACTCGGTAAAAGTCCGCGCCAGTGCCTCCGGATTTTTTTTTTGGGGGGGGGGGGTAAACACTGCCGGGGGACGGGGCGCGGGGTTCTCCCCAAAAGCCACCGGGGGCATCTGTTCCCTCTGCACTTTTGACCACACGACAACAGAATAAAACACAGATTTGCACATTCGTATGGGAGAAGGCGTGACGCAATGCAGCACTGTGGCAACTCATGTATTTTTAATAGTTTGCGGACAACAACAATGGGGCTCGATGAGAGGAAAAAAAAAAAAAAAAAAAACAGCAAACATGCCAGGAGATTGGAGGGTCATAAACGGCCCGGTATACAAGGGACAAAGCTGCATTAAAAACGCAAATTATAGGCGCTAAACATGCATAAAATAAGCTTTACGTAATTAGCCTCGTAGCTCACTTATAGCGTAAACAAAATGTCCCTTTCTGCATATAAAATGACGGGTGATTTCGGGGTTTGCGAGCACGCATTGCAAATAACATGAATATTTGATGCAACTGTTGTCTTAAGCTAGCCATAACCAACGTTTTGCGCGGACACAGCTCAAATTTATAGTTTGTGGGTTTTATATGCGTTTAGGTACTGACCAATCACAGAGCGCCATTTCTAAAAGCGCGCAAAGCAGCGGCGGTCTTATGAAAAAACATGATTCACATCTGGGGGGATAAATGGCTTAAGGTTAAGGGGGATTTTATTGTCCTTGTGGGCGGTACTGCACCTTTGAGCCTGGGTCTTGGCCTGGACGCAAATGGAGTTCGAAGTGGAATGTTGCAAATTCACAGTTAGACGGAGGGGGAACGCACACCAAAGCTGTCTGTCAGAGGTGCAGATGTTGAGGAACATCTTCAAAACTCAAAAAGGCAGCATCGCACACTCAGATAGCCAATAGATATATTAAAGAGCAACTAAACACCAATTCATAGAGTTGTGGATGTTGTGTCTATTGTGTATGTGCATGTGTATGTAACTTAGGAACTAAGCATAATTTGTTAGTTTAGAATGTGTATGGAAAATGGGGGTGGGGAAAATAAGTGTTACTTCAGCCCACTCCCTTTCGAGCAAATATATGATTACGTATCCATTGTATTTGTGTTGATAACATGTGATGCCTGATGTACATATGAAAAATGTAACTCACATGGATGTTTTCTGTTCTGTTTAAATTGCTCGAATAAATAAATAAATACATTTTTTTTCTGCTGATAATGGGTGTCTAATAGTGTTGTCTATACTTGTCCCTGACATTATTTTGACATTTTAGTGTAAACTTCTTCAAAATACCAAAACCGTCTGTGTGGCGCCCTCCTCAGGTTAAACGAGTGCAGCTCAGTTGAATTTGAATTGAACTTTTGAGTTATCCATTGCGATTGGCTCTGGTGGTATCCGTGACGTTTGCAAAGACTACGTCAGCGACCCTGCTGCGTCTCGCACACGCCCCCTAGTGGGTGGAGTTGGAATAGCCAGAGAGCATCTTTATATCGATTTTCAGGTTTGACATTTATAAGTATAGCATTTAGTTAGAATATTTAGCAGAGCTTTTTGTTGCATACAGTTGTGCTCAAAGGTGTCCATCCCCTGGCAGATTGGTGGGTATGTAAACTTATGTATTTCATAGAATGATAACACAAAAACCTTTATTTCACTCATGATTAGTGGTTGTGCGATGTAATTTGTCAAAAAACCTGTTTGTTAACGCTTTTCAACTAGAAACTAGCTAAATGTCCCTGATCAAATATTTTACATATTGTGCATCTTGAAACAAACATCATTTTTTTCAGAGAGACCAATTTGTCAGAGAGTCCTGTATTTCAGCTGAAGTGAGTTTTTCTTTGCTCCTGAACAGTTTTCCTGGCAGTCGTGAAGGTCATGTAAACATTAGATCAGGGACATTTGAGTAGTTCCTTTTCATTATGATTTCAAAAGAGAAAACTCAGTTCTTACTTTTGGTTACTTTGGCAGTAAATGGCTTTACACAACCACTAACCATGAGTGGAAAGAAATATTTTTGTGTTATCATTCATATTAAAAGTGTATGTAAACGTAAAAGGGCATGTAAACTGATGAGAAAATGTAATTTCTTGTGGCACATACAAATTTGATAATACATGTAACTTTTTTGCAGTGCATCCAACATTTGTTTAGCTCTATAGAAGGGAGGGACAGCACTCCACAAAACATTATTCGATCATGATACTACCTTACTTCAATTATTGTGTAGTAATATGGGGCAATACTTACAGCACCAACATAATGCCTTTAGTTCTGTTACAGAAAAGAGCCATTCGAATTATTTACAGAGCTGGATTTAAAGATCACACTAATCCACTATTCATTAGATCAGGACTATTAAAATTTATAAACATTGTAGAATTGCAGACTTTATTGGTCATGTTTAAAGCTAGAAACAGAGCTCTTCCAGAAGAGTTACAAAAAATATTTGTGTTTACTTCAGAAAATCTAGATGATAGAAGGAGATATGACTTCAAACACCAAATAGCACGGACAACTTTAAAACAGATGTGTTTGTCTATGGTCGGAGTAAAGTTATGGAATTCTCAAGACCTATAAGATGAAACAATTAACAGTATACATACGTGATTCTTGATTTGTGATTATATGTGTTATATGTTTATGATGAAAAGTATGATATTGTATATACAGTATGCTGATGATGCAGGGGAGGGCAGAGGGAGCAGCGGCAAAACCATTTAAAACTGTTTTGTAAAAGGGGGCAGAAAAATATAAGAATTTTATTCTTCTATCTGCTCCTTTCTGATCATGGAAATGTTTGAAACATTGGAAAAAAAAAATAATGTGTACAGTATGTAACTTGTACAACTATGCATTTTCATGAAAAAGAATAAATAATGAATGAATCATGTGAATAAACCAAGATGCAGCTCCAGGTATGTCTTGGGGGGAGAACAAAAATATCAAAACAAACAACAAAAGCTTTAAAGTGAGCTGTAAAGTTCTGAAAAGTCTTCCCTTTAATCTCCACATTTTGTCAAACACTTCTGATGTGTGATATTCATGTTATTCTGGACGCTGCATATGTATCTTTTTGATAGTAACTTTCCGGCTGTTGAAGGCAGACTTTGGAGCAGTTTTAAGTTCCTGTGTGCAGTGTGAGTCCCCTCGGAGTATGTTTTATGTATTTGGTGGCAGCAGCAGCAGTAGCAGTAGCAGCAGCACAAGGCTCAGTGGTGCATTGGACTCTGGCAACAAAGGTACCAGAATGACTAATAATCTTCCCTCTTGCTCCTCGCTAAAAACAAGCTCCGAGCGCCACCTTTTTTATGCCTCAGCTCTTTAACTACAACTATAAACAGAATATCTGCATGAGGTAAAATGGCTTGAATCATAACAATTTTGCTTATTTGAAATAGTTACGTACAGCCAGGGTTTTTTCATAAAAAATGTTGTGTCTCACGATGGAGCTCACTCCAATTAACGATACACGCTTCATCAATTATGGACAAAAACTCAAAGTTTTGCAATAAACCCTCGACTTCGCACTCCAAAACTTATCACACAGTTGACCAGTCACAGAGAAAGACTACATGCCAAAGAAAGAGAACGTTACATGAACAAACTCATGTTAATTGACCTTTCGCCAAGCCCCGCCCCCATTTCGTTACTGTTGCTAGCTCCGTCAAACAATGATAGCACCGATATAGCTTCAATGCATTTCAAAGTGGCTCTTTTGGAGAAATACCTGAGCGATATCCTCCAGATTGAGGCATAATTGTTTACGTTATGGAGTAGAGTAGATTGATACATCTAAGTTATGTAAATAACATTGAATGGGACACTACAACTATCAAGGCTAAAGGACAGTGTTAACACCATGACCTCTCTCTAAGATGCCACCAGCACAGCACAATTTTCGTCTTATTTGTTATATTGTTAAATCATCATGTATGGTGAAATAGCAGCGATGCCTTTAATGCTAGTTAGCTAGCTAAACCCACAGTAGCCATGTGCACCAGCTGGTTGTACTCCTCTTAATTCTATGTCTAAAATCTATCCTCATTCTTACGAGCTATGATCTACGAGCTAGAGTGTAGGAGGTCTACCCTACACCCAGGTGTCACTTTCCCCAGCCTGCATGGGCTCAATGTGAGAGCCAGTTTTAAAATGAAACGTGCAAGCAGCGGCAAAGGTATTATACAAAACACTAGAACGAAGATTGGAAGATTGGAACGAATGGCAAGCTCTGGCGGCCATCTTGTGACTGGACTTTCAAACATAGTGCAATGTAAATGAATAGGAAACACCACTAAATTTTGTATGACTTTTTTTCTGGTCATGTCATTATGTTTTTTAAGTATTGACTTGAGGCAGTAATGCAACAACAGTAGAAGGAATGGTGTTAAATAGTGCTAAGACCACAAAACAAACATCCCTTTACAGATACAATTCTGATTTTTATTTTTTTTAATCATTTTATCAACGAAAACCTTGTCCCTGTTTTTCCATTACTTGCTATTAGCATTAGCCTCACCGGCCAGTCACAAGATGGCCGCCATGTTTGCCACGTCAACAAGCGTCATGTCCGATCTAGTGTTTCATATAATACCTTTGGGCTGAACATCTCTCTTTCTCCCCGTTTTATATGTAAACACAAAATGACGGAAAACTTGCAATACATGTTTTTCTCATATTTATTTCAGTAATATACAGCAAAAGTTTCAAATTGAAAATTCCCCTTAAAATGTAATCTTCTAGAAAACGTGACCTGATCCAACAAGTCAAATGTCCCGCTCAAACATGCCGCTGTGATTTTTGGGTCCAGTGTAAACATTGCGTGTGTTCTTCATTTTGGGGAGTAGGGGCTGATCCTCGGAGCCCCGGACCCCGGTGGTGGCCCCTCTCTCTCTGCGGCTCTGATGTGGACTGCAGCGGTGGCAGCAGCGCGGGAGCTGTCTGTGCGGCGAGATTAAAGGGCCGGTATCGATCCACACGCGCTCATGCATTTTGTATGAGGCAGACATTGTCAAAGAGGCGTCTCGCGAAGGAAAAAAAAAAAAAAAAAGAAAGAGGGAGGGAAAAAAAAAAATCAAATCCAGAGGCGGAGGCTGGAGTTGGGACCTGAATCTGCTGAAGTGTGTGAAAAACGCTGCGGCCTCATGCATGTAAACGGCTTTCATATGTCGGACCGGCCCTGAACTCGCATCGACCTGCGCCAGCATCACACCATACCTTAGTTAAAATGACTTTCGGAATACACAATATGGTCTGGTGCAGCTCTGATTACAATTTTATTCATTGTTCAGGCTTTTCATGGTGGTTTTACTGGTTTAAAGATGCCATACCTGGCTTGTTTTTCCTAGAAGTGGAATTAAATGTGTTTTGCCGTCTTTTAATATATCGTAGACTCATATATTTCTGGAAGGAATACAGTGCATCTAAATATAAAGCATTTCTATCAATTTCTTTAGTTTGCAGACTGGTTTTCTTGCATTTCTGTGACAGCGACCCAAAAAAAGTGACCCCGTTATGAGTTGTGAAATGTGCTCATAAAGTCATCCCAATGAAGAAATGTGATTTTACAAATGCATTAGGAACGTTTGTTTATTTGGTCAATTTAATTTACTCGCTCCCTCTTTCATTACTTGTAATAAATTAAATTAAATAGGGTATAGTATAAAACTTAAAGGGGCTATACCTGATTTATTTTTTTCCGAGAAGGGTAATGAAATTTGTTTTTCCTTGTGGAAATAATTCTGTGCATCTAAATATGTATTTATTGTCAGTGTTATGGTTTGCAGGCTAGTTTTCTCGTATTTCTGTGACTATGACCAAAAAACGTGACCCTGCTAGTTGCAAAATGTGCTTATAAACTCATCTCTAAATGTCTAGAAACAGAATTTTAGAAATGTATGAGGAAAGCTAGCAATGTGTTTGGGCCAAAACTATCAAATTATTTTACTTGGTCCCTCTTCCATTATTTGCATTTTAAAAATTATGAAAAATCAGGTATAGTGCCTTTAAAAGGGTATGTAAACTTTTGGCCACAACTATATATATACATCTACCAAACTCGCCAAATGAAGGTGAAGTTACTAAAGTCTACCTGAAATGTTTTCAGTGCAGGATGACCAATATCTGTTTCAATGGAACAATTCCCCAAAAATCTCCAAGAAAATCTGTAAAAAAAATAAATTTTTTTAACTATTCAAACTGACAACATAGTGTAACTTTTGTGACTGGGTAGTTGCAAAATGTTTAAATTAGTGATATATAGTTGAAGCAACAAGTGAACTATGTATCTCTATACAGTTCCAAGTCTTTTATTCCCCTTTTTTTCCTCAAACATTGCAATGACACGCTGGAAGTTGCCTTTTCAAAACGATCTTACTTTTTGAGGCTGCATGGTTGAGATCTTGGGTGAAGAAAAACAAGCCATGAAAAAAAAAAAAAAAAAAGTCGAAATCCTAGCAGCCGGAGAGTCTAATGGCAGCAGTGAGTCCGTTGGAGAATTCTCAAGTAGAGTGTGAATTATTTAGCACGTGTGGCTAGTGCTAGAATCATGGACCCCCCCCCTCAAACTGCTGTACGGCCACCTCTGTAGGGTCTGCAGCAAAACACTGGACTCCGGCTCTTTATTTCAGCCCCAGCGCGAAAACAACTGTGGAAAAATATGTGGAAATATCTTGGGGAAAGAGCGGAGAGTCAAGCTTTCGTTCAGCTGTACAAAAAAAGTGACCTATTTTTGGCCCCTGTGATGCGGCTGATTATTCAACATCAACATTTCATGCGGGTCATCATGCATGTTTAAAGCAGGCCGCGTGCGCCGAGTCCACGCTAATATGTTCCCGGAGACATGTCGGAGTGAAGTCGGTTAAAAATATGCTGCTTCGTGTGATAAGTGCATTTTAGATCAACGCAAAAAAAGACAGGATCGGGCTTGAGAAGATGGAGCGCCTCAATAGTTTTCACTGGGTTTGTAGACTCTAGGGCAGTGGTTCCCAACCTTTTTGTCTCACATACCCCTTGGGCCTTTCATTTACCTTGCCAAGAAGGAGGGTCTAAGGACAATGCTCCAGGACTATTAATATTCACTAATTGTCTTTCTTTCTCTTGTGAGGCCCTGCGAGACGACTTTGTTGTGATTTTGGACTATACAAAATAAAATGGATCGATTGATTGATTATGCTCCGAGTACCCCGTGCTTATTCCAAGTACCCCCTGCTAACCTCTCGCGTACCCCCAGCGGTCCCCGTACCCCTGGTTGGGAAACACTGCTCTAGGGCAGGGGTGTCAAACTCATTTTGGGTTGTGGGCCTAAATTCACCTGATAGTGGCTCACGGGCCGCATATATTCTAATACAGGAAAATACTATTGACAACATTTTAATATAAATTAATAATAATAATGAGCACTGTAATGATTCACCTCATTTAATCGACATTTTTAAATTGGTCTTGGCCCGACAGGACTGTATAATAATGGCTTACACTGTAACAAGCCTGTGTCACCAGGGCCGTAGTCAGGATTATAGAAATAGTAAGGTGAAAATAGTTATATGGGGGGTCTGGGAGTCCTCCCCCCAGGACATTTTGAATTAGATGTCATTTAGTGCAATCTGGTGTATTTCAGATTACCATATTATATTTTATTCAGTCTTATTACACAGTGATGCAAAAAACACTAAAACCAGAACTTCTATCAGTAACAGAACTTTTACAGTAAAAATAATGCATTGGTTTTATACAAGAAGCTTAATATGCATTAACCATTCACTCCGTACTCGGTGGTGGTAAGCTAGTATTGTAGCCACAGCTGCCCAGGGGTAGACAGATGAAGTGAGGCTGCCAATCTGTGCCATTGGCCCCTCCGACCACCACCAACACTCACACACACTACATTCATTCAGGCTTCCTGGCCTTTCCCCGACCGTCTCATCCCAGTACTGACCAGGCCCTGCCCTGCTTAGCTTCAGAGATCTGACGGGATCAGGCAGAGCAAAGGCAGTGCCAGTGCCCTCTGCTGGACAGGTGTGGAATTATTTCCTTTTTCAATTTTGGCTGACCCTGAGTGACTGGATTGAGCATTTTGATTAGTTCTTTAAAATTCCATAACTCCTCAGTTATGAAATTTATGAAATGGGCTAGAGACTTCCTTTTTTTTTTATTTTTATTTTTTTATTTTTATTTTTTTACATGTTTTGTTACCTGCTATAGGACAGGCGTAGGCAACTCTGTTAGTAATGAGTGGATTGATAAGATAAGATTATTGATTGATTATCTTTATTTCAAATAAAATTACAACAAAAACAAGATATTACATTAAAAGTGACAACAGAAGATACTATTCGAAAGGGGTTGAAGACTTGTAGAAACATCAGTATTTGAATAGATTGCTGATTATTCCCCCAAATCTTCATCACAAAATTATACGCAGTGTCACTTTTACACACTATTTATTATCTTAACTAAAATCTCAAAGGGTTTGGATATTCATTAATGATTTCAAACAAGGCTTTGGCAAAATACAAATGTGGTCAATGGCTAATGCTAACAGCTATAGGAAAAATACATTGAACAGGCTAACGAGTTTTGAAAAGTACACCGTAGAAGTAGAGTAGACCTTTTAATTTCTACGCTGAAATTAAAAAAATACTGGGGACAGTATTTGCTAGTTCCCTCTAACACGGTGGATTTCTATGGTATCTTTCTTTTTAAAACGTTCAATCCCAAACTAAAGTATAAGCAGATATTCTGAGTAATGTGCTAAAGACAGTGCTTCAGACAATGCAGTGATATCACCTGAAAACGATGAATACGTTCAAGTAATGCAAGCCACACATTCATCAATATGACCAGCGCTATTCCAGTCATTATCCTTTGGTCCTTTATTAGCTTTTCCCCACAGATTTACATAGAAACCGCTAACTCGCTAACTCTTGACACTGATGAGGCATGGACCATTTCGACGGTGTCCCTTCTTTCTTCAAACATTTCCCGTTTGATTTTACAGATAAGCAGAGACTCGCGATGAAGCTTTCTGTGGCGCATGAGAACAAGGAAGAGTCGGAGAGGCCCAAAGAGGCTCTTTATCCACGCTCATGTCAGTCTCACCTGCGCGACCCCGAGGTAACCAGACTAAAGCGATCAATCATTCATATTGGGAAGACAGGAAGAGGAGAGGGAGGGAGAAGAGAGTGGGGTGGGGGAGCGAGAGAGAGGAGAGAGAGAGAGGAGGAGGAGAGGGAGTGACATGATGATCCGATGGTTTAAATACTACGGCATGCCATCACTCGAGAGATGAGAGAAACATTGAAAATACAGCAGGGACGATTAAATGGGGAGAGAGAGAGAGAGAGAGAGAGAGAGAGAGACAGAGGCTAGGAAGAGAAGAAAGAGTGACGCAAAAGAGAGGAGAAGGGTGGTGGAGAAAGATGGATTGTTATTATGCATTTGTCCCTTGTTTTGGTCATGATTTAGACTTTTTTTTAAGATACGCAATGTAACTTTTTTCAGATGTGACGTAAAGCCAGTAGGAAGAGTGTTGAAAACGTCCTTTTTAAAAAAGAAAAACCTTCAGAGCAGCCAGTTGTTGTGGTTATAAGGACAAGTTCAGCTCGTTCAAAACAGGCCGCCATCTTGTTTGTTGACTAGCTGAAAATGACTCTACCTCCCGCCTCCTGTGCCGTGATTGGTCCGGTAGCGTTCTCACCAGGGTTTGAGCAAACCAACGGTGCAATCCCAGACTGTCTTCCAATGTATCTCATACATGGAGTCAGGCTGGCTTAACAGGCTACCATGCTGCACCCATACAACCACTGGGTCACTAAAAGGTCAAATATCCACTAATATAAAGGTTTGTTTTTTTTAACTTAGAAAGTTACATGGCACACCTTAAAAGGCACTATACCCGATTTTTATTTTTATTAGTACAAATAAGAGAAGAGGGAGTGGGTAAAAAATTGATAGTTGTGTCCAAACACATTCCTAATTTCCGTAGCACAGAGATGAGTTTATAAACACATTTCACAACTTGCAAGGCCACTTTTCAGGGTCTCTGTCACAAAAATGCAAATGCAAAAATGTTGAAACGGTTCAGAAAATATCTCAATAATCAGTGTTGGGGAGTAACTAAATGCATGTATTTCAAATACGTATTCAGAATACTAATTTTGCTGTACTGCAAAATGCTGTACTGTATTCAGGTACAAATACTCATTTCAGGGTATTTCGAATACAGTTACAGAGAGAGGAAGGAGAGAGGGAGAGAGAGAGAGAGAGGAAGGAGAGAGACTAGAGAGAGAGGAAAGAGAGAGACAGAGAGAAAGGAAGAAGAGAGAGATAGGAAGGAGAGACAGAGAGCGAGAGAGAAAGGAGAGAGAGAGGAAGGAGAGAGAGAAAGAAAGAAAGAAAGAAAGAAAGAAAGAAAGAAAGAAAGAAGAGAGGAAGGAGAGAGGGTGAAAGAAGGGGGACAGAGAGAGGGAGAGAGAGAAAAAGAAGAGAGGGAGAGAGAGAGGGGGGGGGTGAACGAAGAGAGACAGAGAGAGAAAGACAGACAGAGAGGGACGGAGAGAGAGAGAAAGAAAGAAAAAAGAGAGAAAGAGGAGACAGTTGGTGTAAAAGTGTTGCTACATATTTTTAATCTTTCACCATATTTGTACAAAAATATAAAGCAAATCAAGGTGAAAGTATCTCAGAATACAATACACTGATTGGGCAAAGTAACTGAATGCGTTGCAAAATACATTTTAAGACAAGTATTCA
>OMNZ01041067.1:0-10286 GCA_900303255.1 Lesueurigobius sanzi | reverse complement strand
TCAAATGAGCCACCAAGTCTTAACTCAAAACAAATTTAGATAAATAAGATGAATTTGGGTCATTTAAACTAAAAATATTAACTTTTTTTGTGTAGATGACCAATAATTTAGTATAGGTATCGAAAAAGGTATCGTTTAGGTATCGGTATCGCAAACCAAGTATCGTTAAGGTAGTAGTATCGAAAAAACATGAACGGTACCCAGCCCTAGTCTTGAGCTACTTTTATCCGTCATTAATTTACTAAACTGATGATTCATATTAGGAACGAACAGAGAATCCAGGAGAAATGATGCTAAAGTAAACATGATATCTGAAGAGAGTCAGGGGACATGTCTCAAAGGATGACGGTGTATTCAGAGCTTCATCTGCGTCGTTGAGATCAAGGCGACTCTTCCACTGATAGAAATCCAAAGAGACATGTATAGTCTAATAAGGTTTTTGTTGCCTATACATTTTTGCGATACGTTGTTACATTTGCATTCGATTACTTTAACCCCTTAAACCCCAGTGTGCCAAATTTGGGATACAAAAGAATAATGAAAAATTATGAAAAAAAAATTACAAAAAGTGTGAAAAAAAAACAAAAACAAACAATAAAAATGTGAGGAAAATTATCAAAAAAAAAAAAATCATGAAAAAAAGGGAAAAAAAGTGAGAAAAATTCACAAAAAATGACGAAAGAACACAAAAGAATAATGAAAAATTATGAAAAAAATATTACAAAAAGTATGAGAAAATTGAAAGAAAAAAAGTGAGGAAAATTATCAAAAAATTATGAAAAATACAAAAGAATGATGAAAAATAACAAAAAAAGATGACAAATATTATGAAAAACAAAAAAAAATCATGATCAAAATGGCCGACTTTACGTTTCTTTACAGTCAACCTGAGTTTTTATGTTTTCAAATCACAATTGAATCGTCAAATTTTTGGTATTTGATGGTGCTTTTGTCAACTATTTTGGGCCCACTGCGCCTTGTGTGTCCAATTTGGGTCCTGTGGGGTATAAGAGGTTAAAATGTCACGGAAAATCCTAAGAAATGTCCCGGCAAATAATTTGAAGTTAAAGAGAGTGGGAACCCTGTATTTGTAAACAGAAAAATAAATCAGCACAGCGTGTAGAGCTCCCAATATTTTTGTTTTAATTTTCAAGATCTCACCAATGTGATATTTCGGGCGAGACTGTAACCTTTTCCAGATTTAGTTCTCTCTGGACTCTCTTTAAAATAAATTCTATAAATATGATCTGCAAAACTACCACAATAATCACATGCTTTTATATTTGCAGAGGTCTAAACTACAAGTTTGCCAAGTTATGTGCATTATTAGGATTATTTTGTTGTTTTCTGAGGCCTAAAGGTAATGGTACTCATTTATGACTGAAGAGAGAAAGAGAGAAATTAATTTATGCTTCGGTAATGCATTTAAGTTATGTGTTTTTCCTGGTTTAGACATGTTGTACGTACACCCATTTTATACATAACTAAGCACAATTTAAATCTATTTTAGATCCGGTTTAGTTTTAATTTGATCTGGATCTAGGCTTGGTGGTACTCGGAAGGTCAAATATTTATCAGGTGGTACTTGATGTGTGGCCTAGAGCAGTTGTTCCAAACCTTTTTTGACTCACGTACCCTGTGGGCTTTTAATATATACTTCGAGTGTCCTCTGTCCTGTTTTGTTGCTGTATTAGAAAGTGAATGACTAAAACTCCAATTTATCAGTTTAAAGACTGCTAAATACTATCAAACTCTCACAGTGAAATGTTTTAAATGGCTTTTCTTTGAACATAATCAAAAATACAATCTTTTATCTTGTTTTTTATCCGAAATTATTCCATGTACCCCCTGCTAATTTCTCGCGTACTCCCAGGGCCCCACATCCATGAATAAAGGCCAGTTTTTCCCAACCTTTATTCCCGTCAAGACCCCCATGCATTTTCTGTAAACATTCATCCTCCCTCGTCTAAAAAGGGGGCCCCACAAAGGCATCGAAATATAAAAGTAATTGCCAATAAGCTTTTACTTCTTACTAACCCGTTCTCCTTTCTCAATCATCTGTAATGGATTTTTTTTAAATCCTTATATTTGCTCAAATAATACCTCTTATGACTTGACCCTTTGATCAGACAAAGCTCCCCCCAGGTCTGGAACCGCTGGCCTAGAGGCTGCAGCGACACATTGCGGATCCGGATCAGTTGTAAATAATGCTGCCTTCATGTGCTGTGGTAAAGCTGATCCTTTTCCAGTTGTGAAGTGGAAATTATGAGTGTATTGTATTCAAGAAGTGCTTTTGTGGTCAGAGCAAAGTTAAACATTCAAAAACATAAGAGCAGACTGTAAATGAGTAAATTTGCATGAGAAAATAGTTTACAAACCACTGATATCATCCACTTTGCTGGTGAAAAGTTTGGATTCTTGGATACAAAAAGCCAAGTGGAAATAAACATGAAATCAAAATGATGTAGGCTTACTGTACAATTGATGTATTAAGAGAGATGAGACACAATAATACTTAATTGAATTCACAATGGAGAAATGTACTTATTGCAACAGCTCTAATGATAAGATCACACAGGGGGGTGCAAAAAGTTAGGAAATGTGCCATCAAAGAAGAAGATAAGTTTGCAAACAGGTATTAATGAACTTCTATTGTGTGTTGTGTTTCAGATGAGCCTGGGCCAGAGGGCTAAACTCACCTGCACACCAGACATGGCCTACGGAGCTGTAGGTCACCCCGGAGTCATCCCCCCCAACGCCACGCTTATATTTGACGTAGAATTACTCAAACTGGAGTAAATAAAGTCATCCTTGAAGTTTTAAATGTCAAGCCAGGCTGCATTTGCCACAGGGAGACCATAACCAGCTGTTGCCTCCCACAATTTGTGTTATTATCGTTTCATTTCTACTTTTTCAGTTCACTATTTTAAAAGTATCTACGTATGCTGCTTAGTTGCCACACCTCATGTATGGATACCGCAAGAAATTTACATCCTGCTTTTTCCAGACACATCATGCATCATGTTTGTTGTTTTGCATAAAGTTATGCTTTGTTGATTTCTTTCATCTGTAATTTTTTTGTTAATAAAAATCAATTAAACACCTGAATAAACCACACTAGCCTACTTTGCAGCGTAATCAAACAGAGGAATGAGATGGGTGGAGTTTGAAAGTACAATTACTAATCCTTAATATTCTACCTGGGCATTACCACTGTCTGCATTGCCACTTTGATAAAATAGGAAAAAGGTTAGTCCTGCTGAATGCGCTGAATGATGTTGCTATGTTTAGTACTATGTTTTATATCCCTCATAACATTTACTGCAAATGTACCCTATTCAAGCCAATAATACTGTACATAACACTATGAGAGCCATTACAGCTGAACTTATCGACCAAGTCTTGAATAAAATGGCATGTACTGTGTTGAGACAGACTGCTCTTGTCTTTTTTGTTATGTAAGAATGAATAGATTACAACAACGCTGCCCCCTGGTGTCCGATTCAGTAAGTGCAATTTTAAGCAAAGGAGATAAAAACAAACAAACGCTTATTTCCAAAAGATTAATGAGAATTTATTTGCCGTCCAAAAGTAATGAATTTATGAACTACGGTGGCTATAACAAGTTGTAACACAAAGAGTATTTTAAATGGAAGGAAGAAATAAGTATCCACGATTATTCTTCAAATGAATGCATGACAAGTCAAAAACAATAAAAATAAAGTATATGTATTTCATAAGTGAAATGTCTTTCATTGTCATAAGTGAAAATAAATCGTCCCAAAAAAATAAATAAAAAAAATATTGTATCTTAAAATATATATATATATATATATATATATATAAAATACTACTATAAGCATCTATAAACGAGCAGACATGTGAATACGTTTATACATGTATTATAATAAAGTCCACATAAAATAAAATGAAAATAATACATTTTATTTACGTGTTATTTACTTCCGGGTTGTGGGTGAAAGGTCGTCAATGAAAGCTGCCTTGTGATTGGCTAACGCGCAATGTTATGAAACGTCATTGGCTAAACTACAACACGCCTTTTGCGAACCAGAAACTGCTCATCACAAGGTCAGAAATTGTTAAATCAGACACATTTCCATGCGAGTTTTTTATCATATTGATCATATTAGTTTGTCGTCATAGTATTTAGTTGATCGCGAGTATTTCTGAGTTGTTTCGTTCCCAGAGTTAGCCAAAGTGCCCGAATGCGCAGCTCTGTTTTGTTCACTGCTCTCTCTCAAATATTATAAACGCTGATAAAAACGACTTATTTCCTTGCTGCTGCAAAATGTACGGCTCATACTATCGATTTTTGAGTCTAAAATGATTGATCACAGTTGCGATGTTGGCTAACTCTTCTTCAAATGCTGCTGTTGACAATGTTGGAATAATCGCGTTTATTTGTTGTTAAACGTGGTTTGAGGTTTTCAAAATAATTCAGTCAATTATTCATCAACTCTAAGATAATAATCTTTGAACATTACGATCCATATTCGTAATGCAGTAAAAAAAACATGTGGCATAGCGTAGGCTACTCAAAACCCATTTTTGTTTCCACTTTGCAAACATCTCCTTCATAACAACACTAAACCTGAATGTTAGTAATGTTTGTTTAATGTGATGTATTACTACTGTGTCCTTGGCCAACATTGTTTACCTACCAGTGTGTTTTTACTGATATGAACCTTGGGCATGCTTTGGTTGTGATATTTTGTAATTAAAAAAAATATACTAAATGTGTTATTAGATCATTTTAGATTAGATAAGATAAGATAAGATAGTTTTTTATTGATCTCACAATGGGGAAATTTACTTGTCACAACAGTTCTTAGGACAGTATCACACAGGGGGGTGCACAAAGTCAGGAAAAGTCCAATAGATTTGATCGTTTTAACTCAATGAAATGAGTGGAACGTGTTTGGTCCGAGTTTCTCTAATATAGCGGTCATTTAGGTTTCATTATAAAAATATCAATATTCAACAACTTTCTTGAATATTATCATAACAATTTAATTGTGATATTTTACGTTATTAAACCTAAAAGCTAAGTTTGTCTTCTCTGAATGGCGTTCATCTTGTCTTTTTTTTACTTTACTGTTTTAAGTTTCTTCTATATCAGACAATAATCAATCAATCAATCAATTTATTTTTGTAACGCCCAATATCATAACAGAAGTCATCTCAAAGGTCGGTATGGACAAAAACAAATCAATATCAGACTCAATAATGATCAAAAATAAGTCGCACACGAATGAAATGTCTCGACCAGATGTAATGTCCTGTGAATAAGTAAATCACTTAGAGTAACAAGCTTAGAGTATCCCCCATCCTTAGACCTTCCTCTGCGGCGAGGAAAAACCCCAAAAAACCAAGAACCACATGGTAAAAAAAATTGAGGAAACCTCGGAGATAGGAATAAGGTAAGGTATCGCTTACCTTATTGTCTGATATAGACGATACTTAAAACAGTGAGCTAAGTTTGTCATATTGTCAAATGTAGTTTGCGCTATTCCAATAATACTGCAATAATACTGTACTGTATATTGTGGAGCACTAGTGGACGATAGGGATGCCAAGATTAACCGGTTTTACGATTACCGCTGTTATAATAGCTCATGGGAAATTAATCTGAGAATCTTAGGAGCCACGGTTAATTGTTGATGAAATGGCATTCAGAGTTCCACCCAACACTCATCAAGTGAAATAATTCAATGTGCAGAAAGTAAATCTTATCCATCTTTACATGATCTCATAGCACTTAAAATTTGAAAACAAATCAAAAATTTACTTGAAATGAGACACTTTTTCAGACAGCTTTACTTACCTGCTCAAATCAAGGGCAAATATTTTATTTCAAGAAAATCTAATTTATTTCTAGATTTTTTGCAGCGAAATCAGCCATTTAAAAATATATATTTTTAAATGTTTTTGTTTTTTTTACCATCAGCTGAATGTTCAATAGCTTTTTAACTATAACAACAATTAAATAAATATCAAAATATACATACAATGCCTTGTTTCTTTTTTGTGAAAGTTTGGACAGTACTTTTTGTAAGATTTAGAAAAATCCTCAGTATTATCTTCTTTAATTTCGATAATTGTGAATAATCGTAAAATCGCAATATTTCTTCTCACAATAATCGTGACTCCAAAATTTTTAATTGTGACATCCCTAGTGGACCAGTAACCATATATTATGCCAGCCATTTCCAAAGTCCATATTACACAGTACACAATTGATACTATACTAAACATCCACTGTTCAGGGGGTTTGAGCTGCTTACCAGTGCTCAGCCTTTACCAAAAACAGAACTCGGCAGTCATTTGTTCTACAAGCGATTCTGCAATTAAACAAACTTAAATAATGTTATAGGTAATTTTAGACTATCTGCAGTCTGCACAGCTGGTCTGGGCACGGTTTAAATAGTTTGGTCGCCTTCTTTACACACTTTTTTTTAATTTTGTTTGTATATTCATGTTGGTCAGAGTCTGGACTTGTGTGTAGAATGTTCCCTTTGTGTATGTTTTTTGTTTTTTTACTCACTGCAAATTAATTTCCTCACAAGGACAATAAATGATCTACTACTACTACTAGGTAGTGGTACCCATCAATGAACCACTATCTTATGTTGTGTAATACAATAATGTCCTCAGGTCTCATTTTCGCTTTGTTCAGGTGATGCTCGTCTGAGGGGCCACAGTCAGCATGTTGTCCGCACACAGAGCCCTGGCCGCCCGCCGCCTCCTCAAAGCCTCTGTCCTCGCTTCAAACTCCACCTGCTCCCTGCTCCACACCAGCCTCAGATGTCGAGATCAGTCCGAGATCCATCAGGAGTGGGCCAACCTGGCGAAGAAACAGCTCAAGGGAAAGAACCCGGAAGACCTGATTTGGCGCACACCCGAGGGACTTAATATCAAACCTGTGTACACTAAAGCGGACTCGACAAACTTTGCAGATGAGCTCCCAGGAGTATTCCCCTACACTAGAGGGCCCTATCCCACCATGTACACTTTCAGACCGTGGACAATCAGACAGTATGCAGGCTTCAGCACCGTGGAGGAGAGCAACAAGTTTTATAGGGATAACATCAAAGGTAATCTTTAAATATTTACATCTAAGAAGCTGTGTTAAGTATTGCTTGCTTTGTAAATGCACAGCACTGTTTTCCCAACGCAAACAACTTACTGCTTACGTGTTGTTTTTCCCTCTAATCCCCTCCTTTGATGTGGACATGATAGCTTTTCACACATTTACATTAAACAAAGTTCTGAATATCTAAGGACAGGAAAAATAAATTATCAATGAATGAATGAATGAATTTTATTCAGACGATAGAACAAATAACATAAAGACAAGTTAATAAAAGAAAATGAAAATACATAAAGCAAAACAAACAACATTTACTCTATAATCTCGTCCGTCTAGAATGAGGAAATTTAGTCTGAAAAGGAATGGGGGGAAGTAAACACTTATATAATCCCACCCCTTTCTTCTGTACATCATTTCAATAACATAATAGACTTCCTCTTAATGATCATTTCAGCAAAGTGAATACAAGTTCAATACACAACGAACATCTGGTGTACAACACACAACATGGCAACTCATCTATTTTCTTTAGTTACAGACTTGGAGAACATAATTTTTTAAAATCGATACTTAAACTGTTTGATATTTGGACATCGTTTGAGCTCTTCCTGGATATTGTTCCATATTTTAGGGCCACAAACACAGATGCAGAAACCTTTCCTGGTTGTCCGGGCGTGGGCAATTTTAAAATGATACAAGCCCCTTAAATTGTGTTTTCCTTCTCTTACACTGAAAAAATGTAAAAAATGGTCAGGCATTTGCTTATTTTTTACTTTATACATACTTATCAACATGTATTTATAAAGCGCTTTATAACACTTGTGACCAGAGTGCTTTCCAGTGAAATCAAACAGTTAAAAATGAGCAAAACAAAAAACAGTTTCAAGAAAACAACAATAATACACATATCAAGAAAATAGAACCAAACAAAAGGTCACCGCCTACCTGCGTATCAAAAGCCAGTCAGCTGACTTCCGCGGGGCATTAAAAAGCATTAAATGGAATTCAAACTTGCATTGAATCAAATGTTCTTGGGAAATAATTGCTCAACTCATTTTACAGCATAAGTTTGTCAAAAATACAAAAATTAGGGTCTAGACTGAAGTTTTGGCAGAAATCATACTGCATTTCTGGTCAAAAGTTGTCCTCTGTATCAAGTTTTCTATTGAATATGGAAATTAACATTAAATATGTACTGATTTGTGGCGTTTGTAGTATTAAAAATGTAATATTTGGGCATTTAAAAGCATTCAATTCGACTTGCTGCTACCTATAAACCCTGTTTTCAGCTGTGCCTTAAAATGCCCAGGTCAGAAATAGAGCACATTTCAGGTGGCAGTTTATTTCAGTCTTGGCCCGGCCACTGAGAAAGCCCCATCACCCCAGTGTTTATACCTGGCTCTTGGAACTTCCAGCAGGAGCTGGTTTGTGGACCTTAACACTCTCCCTGTGCTTCAGACAGACAAAAGGTCTGACAAATAAGGAGAGGCAAGGCCATTGAGAGCTTTAAAAACAAAAAGCAAAATTATAAATGTAAAATTAAAAATATAATTTATAGCTTATTTGGTATTTGAGATTTAGTTTTGGGTTCTCTTTTTTCACAGGGTTGACGAAATTGATGCCAGAATTACTCTATGGGCATTTGGGCTTCAGTTTTACCGAAATGTCCAAATAGAAAATCCACAAGTGTTGAACCCGATCATGGCTGAGACTGGCTCCATAATCTTAATCTTAAAAGTTAATGGTCTGTCCACAATTGTGGTTGTTTTCATGAAATATATATATATATTTGACGTTGAATGTGTTGAACTCTGTGCTAGGTTTTGTTTCATGTTGCTGGGGTCAGGTTAGTTATCCATAAACCAGACAAAAAACATATATATTGGGCATGGATCTACATTGGAATCATTTGATTTTCATGTCAGTTTGAAGTTAAAGGTTGCATAACATTTTCTAATGTTTCTTCTGCGGCCTTTATGTGCTCTGGTATAGATGATCCTTTGACAGAATAAATGAATTAGTTTATTTGAACTGGTTAGCCACACAAGTCATCTTAACAAAACAAAATGCAGCAAATCAATAAGAGCAAAAGTAAAATCAAAAACATCTTTTTCTAGTTTTGGACTGGAAATTAGGAGCGCATTGTGTCCAAGTGCTTTTGTGGTTGTAGCCCAGACTTGTAGCACTACTACAGTACATCTGCTTTGCTATTTAAATAATAATATAATAATATCATGTTTGGATTATTTTTAATTTTTTTTTACAAAAGGCTAAATGGGAAAAAAGATGACTTTAAAATTGCATAAACTAAATAAATAGTGTAGGCATGAAGTCATAAAAATCAGCTAAAAGGCATGTGTATTATTGCTGTTCTCTGTGTCAGAATTATGTATCAGAATTATGCTGCCTTCATGTGGCATCGTAATCAGGCTAAATACCATTTGTTGAGTAGAAAATTGCACACGAGCTCCACCTCATCTCATATATTTCACCTGAAAACTTGATACAAGATAGAGAGCAGCAATATTACATTTTTATGCCTTTTAACTGTTTAAACTATAAAACCTGCTCTATTACTTTAGCATCAGTCATTTTAATCAGATTTTTATTTCAACTTAGCATCAGGTTTTAAGAAAAGCCAGACATGTGATGTTTTATAGAGCAAAGCCGATGCAGGTAGCGGTTTGTCAGCGGTTAAATTTACTAGTTCACGCTGTTTTCTTGTGTGTTTTTAAAATTACTAGTGCACTTGAACACAATGCACTAGTAATTTCCAATTCACAACAGGAAATCAGGATCATTTTCCCACTGGACAAGTAGCATTTACCATCATCAATACCACATGAACCTAAATGTTTAGCAGTCTCTCCTCAGGGGGTTTGGAGTCCTTCTGTGTTGAGTACTGTGTAGGTTTGACAGTGATGTACCATTTACATATTCAAATTTTAGCTGACTTAAGCTGGACACACACTAGAAGATTTTTAGCCAGATTTTTAGTCTGAGGAGGCGTGGCTCAATAAAAACGTTCTCTCATGGCATGATCTGTGGTGGGACTCCTCATGTGTGTGTGTGTGTGTCCTCATGTCTGTCTTTAAGTGTGTGCGGCCTGTGCACAGATACGTCTCCGGCTACGTCAGGTCCTCCGTCCTAACGGAAAGAATCCGCAAGGAGTCTA
>OMNZ01041047.1:2833-14717 GCA_900303255.1 Lesueurigobius sanzi | reverse complement strand
ACTTGATTTATTTTCCCCCCCTGTTCACCTGCAGTATCTCGCCTTCACACAATTCCCAGTTACCAAAGACACAGCTCGAAGAAATACACATCGGAGGTCAGAGCGCGTTGGCCCGTTGGTGCGATGGTCAGCTCCGGGGTCTTGGATTGTGTTTCTGCTACAATGAAACCCACGGGGGGGATGGGGAGGAGGGGTGCGCTCACCTTGTCCTCACAGAGCTCCATGGAAGTGTCGGAGGAGGTTTCTCTGGGGTTTTGCCTCCGTTCAGGCCCAGTGTCGCTCCTCATCAGATCAGTGCACGCCGCCCCCGACACTGAAACGCAACACCGTGTGCTCCAACACTCAAAGTGTTTTTGCTGATTCACTTTGGGGTGTAACTCTGATGGTTTGACCCATTCCAACTCAAATATGCGTTTGTACGAATGTAAAGTTTCTGTACTGTAGTTATGTTTTTTGAGAATGTGTTTTACTGTAATTTCCGGACTATAAGCTGCTACGTTTTCCACATGCTTTTTATGGGGTAAGGCCTCTAGGGGCGCTCCTGCAGAAAAAGCACATGTGGAGCAGAGTTTGGATCTCCGGGGGCGACTAGGGAAGTAACGATAATTTCACAAGATTCGACAATCTCACTGTGCGATGCGATATTGATCTCTCTCGCTGGCATTTTGTTGCTTTTCCTTTGTGTATTTAAGTGTTTAAGGCAGGGGGATGCAAACAGTTTTGACAGATCGGTGGGCAATGCAGTAAAACAAAAGGTTTAAACCTTTCCCCACATGTGCATTTAGTCTGGAACCTTAATGCTAACTCTTGTCTCACAATAAAATGTTTGTTTTTGGGGTTTTAATTGTGTGGAGGTGTTAAACTTGCAGGTGATGTGTGTCAATTCAAGAAAAAGCTTGTGTCTAATACAGGGTTCCTACAGGTTTTTACGAGTCAAATGCTTTTCGATGTTCAGACACAACATTATGTACAATGTATTTATGCCTTTAGATTTGTAACCGTTCCACCAAGACAGGAACGTGGGTCAAATTTGGATATTTTAGAAGTAGATTGGACTGGACAGGCAAATTTTGAGCAATAGGATAAAACTGAATGGAATTTTGCTGGAAAATGTTGTTAAATCTGCTGTGGCTTGTATTTTGGACCATAATTGTTGTATTTTGGTTGAATTTCTGGAGTAACAAAAGTGAAGTGTATATTTGAAAAAAAAAGAAAAAAGAAGAAGCTTGTGGGCCACAAATTGGTCTGAGGGCCACATTTGGCACCCCTGGTTTAAAGGTGTACTTGAAAATGTGACTTTTTTTGAAACACTGCAACCAGTCCGACTCTCTGGCAAGTTCAAAAGCTCGATGTGGCCCTTGCATCAACAAGTTTGCCCACACTGGGTCTAGTTGGTCATTAGGAGCATGTTTTGTATTGTAGGCAACAGTCTAATCTAAAATGTTACACAGTGTACCTTATAAAGAAAAGATGCTTTGCACCTGATTTAACTATTGCTTATTTCCATCTGCAGTCCCCGGGCAGCTGCACACAATGTTTGTATTATTCATTACTTATCCAATATTAACATTACATTAACAATAACCATAAACAAATGTATCCTCTGGTTTCCTAAAGTTCAAACAGAATTCTAAGTCTAATGCTAGTACATTATATAAACACAATGAACAATTTAAAAGGACTGATGCTGACACAGCTGGTTATTGGAAATGTGTTTCTTCACATTTTGAGGAAAAAAAATGGTGCCCTAAGCAGCGCTGTAAATATAAACTGTAATCTGTTTAGCCCAGTAAACAAATAAAACTGTGCCAATGAGGCATTATACACCTTGTAGGGTTGTAAGATCTGATTTGAACATTTTAGATTGTGGAGGATAGAGCACAAAATAATTTGTTTGATGTATGAAACTGAAAATCTGCCATCCTGATTCCCACACATTCATCTCATTAATGCTGTTTTTCTGTATTAGATGAAATACTTCCTCACAGCTTTCCTCATTCCTCTCAAATACTTTATTTTTCTGCACATGTTTACACTTCTGAACTTGCTCAGAGAAAGTCTAGAGTTCATTTTCACATCTTGAGGACAGCGAGTCAAGGATGATGGTGCGGCTTGTTTGCAGAGAAGCCTTGAGTAAAGACTTTCTTTTTACAGCAGTGGCAGCGGAGACTGTGGGACGTATCGATTTCTAGTTAAATTTAGATCAATGCAGAGAATCTTTCATCTTCGCGGCTTTGATTCTCCGCTGCGCACATCTTTGTACTCGGCTGTAAATTGGCTCCGTATAAGTTTTACGTTTAAACAAACGAGTCACAGACGCATTTATATGGAAGTGCTTCTAATGCAAATGTACAGAAGGCTACAAAGCTCCAGCCACTGAGGAGTAAACGCTGTTCTCAGGCCGTGTGTGCAGCAAATGAGAGGAGCCAGTCCTTTTATGGCCGACATTTAGGTCGAGACACTGCAGGTGAACAGGGAAAGAAAAACAACAATTGTAAACCTCTGCTGTAGATTACTGAGACACAGACATAAAGAAATAGTAGGTACTTTGATATTGGAGCCGGTATCCAATTAAAAAAAATAAATTATGTTTTACTTCTCGTCTCGGTAACGGATATACGGAAGAAAATGGATGGATTCATATGTTTAAGAACAAATATATAAAATTTACTGATTAAATATGATTTTTCTCGGCTTATTTTTAAATGGTAGATGGTGAACTTGCTTGTAGTTACTTCTAATTTATGTTTCTGGAGGTGAACAGCATGTGAAATAATAATTCAACCTGGATAGACTAGGCGAGGCCAGTGAAGGATGTACTGTAGCAGGGTAGAGCCCAGGATGGAAGAGGCGGCGATAGGGTGGAGGTGGGCCACAGCTGGGTAGCGGCTGGAGGTTTCAAAGCTGAACCGAGGGCGACGATTGGTTGCGGCAAAGGTGTGGCTCTGCGCTGATAGGCTGAGGTGGAGGAGTGACCCTCGCGGACGCGCCCATTGGCTGGAGGTAGGTGACGTTTTTGTGATTTTCCGATTTTAAAGGAATTTTAATGTAAAACATACTGGTATCTTATCGATATCAAAATTCTAGTCCAGGTACTTTGCATCGGATCGAACCAAAAATCCCTGGTGTCACCCATCCCTAATATGAAATATAAATAATATTTTCTTTTATTTAAAGTTTGGATTTTTTTTTGTTTTTGAGTAAGCTTATTATTATTGGTTGAAATATTTTGAGGTTGACTAGAAATTAGATATTAAATAATCCCTCTGAGCAAACCTTCAACACACTGTTGTGTACACAATTGGAAAACTTTGTTAGTAGGTGCTACTCAACTGGAAATTTGGGCGAAACAATGCAACAAAGATGCATTTTGAGAAAATGGAATTTTAGGATTTACAATTTCCTAAATAATTCTATGGAGAAACATTGAATCATTGCAATAATAACCCCTTATTGTTAAGAGGCAGTTTACTTGTCTCCATGAGATAATGTAGATGAACCTGAAAATTGAAAAAGAAATAAAATACATTTTCCAGCAGTGTCTCTCCTAAAGTTAATTAAAATCTATGGACTTAAGTTGAGTCTGGTGCAATCCATGACAATACAGGACTTAAAATTAGTATCAAAAACTCCTGACAGAGTGAATTTTGAAATGTAAAAATGTGGCTGCAGCCTTTTTTCACAAACGACTATGAATTTTACTCTTCTATAATGAATTAAAAACAGGAAAAAAAACATACAGGTAAATACGATTCGAGGAGTTAGTGCAGCTTTAACTGGTAGCTGCGGCCCCAACTCGTTCCCAGCTCTCGCAATCTCTCCGATCCCGATTCTTCATGTGACTTACATCTATGCAAGTTTCAAGCAAAGCAGGATGGACTGTTGTATGATTAATACGAGCTCATTTACTGTTAGGATCATTTCAGAACGCCAATTACCTTTTGAGTTACGCAGGTAAGACCTGAAAATTGGACAAAAAGTCCAATTTTCAGTCTTTCATATGAGGCTGTTCTGAGTAGGTTGGGTCATTTTGATCTTTCTGAGAATGTCTGAGAATGATTCTTTTGGCTGTGGTCAGGGCAATCTTAATCCATCGAGCCCTTTTTTCCTTTTATTCCAGTTGTAGAGTCCATAATGTGTAATAGACATACAGTAACTGGGGTGTTAGAGATATTTTTGCATCAGACTTTTATTTATCTTTCCCATTACATTTTTCCAAAAGCAGGACAAATTAGGACAGGTCAGAAACATACAGTATGCATCAAATCCCCAGGGGCAGATTTGCATTAGGCTGATTTTTGCCCGATGGAGCCTCATGGGAGTCCAATGTAGTCTGTATAATCTTGCTTCATCTTCTTGCCAAAACTTGTAGATTATATATTGAACTTTCATTAACACTATCTTATCATTAACCTCTTGTTACATATTTGTTGAAAATAAGTTGGGTATCATAGTTTTGAGATGAAAATGTGGAACTTGTATTTATTGTTTTTGCATTATCTTTTTTATTCCATTCCAGGAGGTAACCAAGGTAAAGCTTATTAAAATGAAATGCTTGGCAGTGTTTTGATATTGCATAAACAGACATGCTATTGTTCTCATCGCTGTCCCCTCTCCTCTTTTGTTGAACCCAGGGCCGCTCCAGTGAAGCACCCCGGCTAATGCACCTTCAAGTGTTTACTCATCCTCCAAAATAAACTGGAGGGCTTTGACCTAGCTCTCACCAAATCACTAAAAAACATGATTCAAGACCATTCTGAAGTGCTTTATAATCGCGATACAATATAACAAGTGCTTGTTACCATTGTAAACATTTAGTTTTTTTTTTTTTTTTTTGCAGACTTACTTTTGCTGATGGAAATGTCTACATTTTACAATAAGCAAATGAAGGTAAAAAGTTAGGAAAGAGCTAGTTCAAGAGCAGGGTTGTCCAAACTTTTAAAATCAGGGGCCACATATTTAAGTGTTTATGACATAGAGCAGCATATTGTCTTGCGTACTTGGGCCTTTCATTTATACTCCCAAGTACCCCCTGCTTCAATGGTTAGAAAGTGAATGACTAAAACTCAAATTTAACAGTTAAAAAGATGCAAAATACTCTCACATTCATTTAAGTTTGAATGTAATAATATAAATATATAAGTCAGATGCATCGTCTTTCTTATCTGAAATGATTCCAAATACCCCTCCTAAGCTCTCGCGTACACCCCAGGGCCCCCGTACCCCTGGTTGGGAAACACTGACAGAGGACAGAGACAGTGGTCAATGCTGTGAAACATTCAGTTGGATGCACAGATTTTAATAATGGAACCACATTTTCATTTAGGCTTGAAGATTAAAGCAGCTCTGCCTCACACTAAAATGGAAGATATTCAGGTTATAATTGTCCAGAATGATTCAACTTGCAGTAAAAAGTACCGTCTCTGATGTGTGCCAGCTCAGCAAGAAGCCAGAGGGCCAAGCAGAATGAGTCATGTCAAGTAAGAATGGATCAATAAGTCACTGAATATGAAGAAAACAATCAGACCTATCACAGAGCCCTGAGGGACGACAGTGCATATGCTAGAGCAGCTCGTTTCATGGCCAGAAGGTCGGGGCTTTGGATCTGTTAAACGATACAAGTATGATATCGAAAAATGTTTTTAGGTATTAATGGTATCGTGAGGGGAAAAGGTACCGAAAACTGGTACTGTGAAACTATTTTCCATTAGAGCAAGATGTGATGCCTGACGGGTCCTGACACTGCACTAAAGAAAATTACTTGGTTGTTTCAGCTCAAATACATGATAAAAATGACAAGAAATAGTCTTTAATGCAGGGATAGGGAACCTATGGCTCGGGAGCCAGATGTGGCTCTTTCGATGACTGCATGTGGCTCTCAGATAAATCTTAGCTGGCATTTCTTAACACAATGAGTAATAGGGGTGTAACAACACCGCGATGCATCAAATCTCTGAAAGTTTTATATTTTCTATATTATAACCACCTCGCTCTTGTCATGCGTCTGTGCACCGCACCAACTCAACTCAACCAGAGCTTGTCTTACTACTAAAGTGAGACTGCAGACGCTCAGAGGTTACATTTCATGATTAAAAAAAAAAATAACTCTGGGCTTGTTTAGGATTCTCCGTTGTGTGCAACAATCCAGCTATAGATCCAGAGCAGTGTATTATGGTCCAAATGCATACAATCCAGTGTTGGTCATAACCATTCTTCTTCTTATTCTTAAATTCTTAAAAAACAGATCATTAATGCTGCCTAATAATAAATATTTATTATTTCATAACTAAATAATTACGCCCCTAGTAAGAACTATTGTATGCATTGGATCACTCCAGTATAACAACGTTGCTCAAAAATAAATAAATTAAAAAAGAATACATTCTGTGACTTATTACTCTAAAGTTGTTGGTCTTGTTTAAAAATGGACACATTTAGTTGTATTCAGATTTAAACAAATATTGTATGGCTCTAACAGAAATAAATGTTAATAAACAGTAGCTGACTTTTTTGGCTCTAAAATGGTTCCCGATCCCTGCTTTAATGGAATAAATAACCATTATTGTTGTGTTTTATAGTTCTAACCAATGGAGCTCCACAGTCCCACTTTTGGCTGATGCCGGAAGTAAAAACCCCATTGAAAATCCCCATAGACTAGTTTAAAAGCACAACAGAGGCTACTCAGCTCTGTGCTAACAGCTGCCCATGTTATTTTACAAGAAAGAATATTCCAAATACTTGAAAATACAGAGAAATGCTTTTATAACTTTTTGGTTTATAAAGTTTTGGAAACAACTTTAATTTATTCTTGCGTGTTTTATGCCCAAAAGCTGATTCATGCTATCATTCTTTTAAACATGTAATAGTCATTATTTTCGAAAAGTCGATGTCATTTTTAAATGGGACTTTTACTTCTGGTACTGGTCAAAGGGATTGGCGGTGGGCCGGACTGTGGTGCTCCATAATTTAATATAGGAATCAAAGAAAAGTATTGTTCACATAACAGTATCGTAAACCAAGTAGCATTAAAGTACTGGTATTAACAAAAAAAATTGAACGGTTACCAGCCCTAGTCTTTGTGTCCTTGGGCAAGACACTTCACCCACCTTGCCAGACTCTTTGGCTGTCTACTACTGTACCTACTGTAGGTAGAAAAGCACACTATACAAATAAAGTATTCCCCTTACTGTATATGGTGATGTATTTCATACCAGGGTTTACAGTTCAAACAAGGTCCACCCGACTGCATCAATTACTTTAAAAGTCCTACGCCAGAAACGAAATATGATTCCCCAGATGTAGAATTAAGCTCTGGCTTGGATAAACCGATAACGAAAATATGGTTCACCTTGATGAACCTTAATGCTTTTCACCTTAAAACCTACCACCAACAGAAGATACATTTTCCACCAGGAGACATTTGCATGATTTCTACCTCTGAATGCGACATGATGAAACAGAAATAATGAAATAGATCAGAAAGCTTTCAATCCCCGCTGTAGATTTATTTATTTAAACCCAGGACGCTAACTTTTGAAAGCGTCTAATGTTGAACGTGCAAAAAGCTTGGACGAGGAAAGCGTCTCTCTGAATTTCTCACCTTCAGAGCAGCACATGTATCTTTAGGTGAGAAAACGGCACCTGCATAAATTCTAAAAACACAGCATCTCAGCATAAACCAAGAAAACAGAGAAACGGAGACACGGGGCTCAGGTCTAAAAGCTGCAAGTGTGAAAACCTTCATTTTTGCTCTGTGTGTGAGGAAATGTGGGGTTTAATATAGACAGTGGTGCCGTCTGGGATCTTAGCGCCTTGTATGTTATTTTATAATATTTGTCGCACTAAAAACAATACATGATTCAGTAGTTGCCACCAAGGCACCTGATAGAGGTTGATAGTGCAGCAGGGGTTGCAGTATTTAAGCTTTGAAATAAAAATAAATGTAATGTTTATTTCATTACTGTCCAGGGTTTATACAGGGAGCAGGAAGTCAAATCTAATGGCATTTTAATACCAGAATACTATAGTTTTAATACCACAGTCTTGGAGTCCACATAGACAGCAGCCTGGACTGCTCAATGAACACGGAAGCTGTGTTCAGAACAGGACAGAGCAGACTGTGTTTATTGAGCCTTTAACATCTGGAGGACCATGCTGCTGATGTTCTACCACTCCGTTGTGGACAGTGCCATCTTCTATGGAGTGGTGTGCTGGGGGGGAGGACATGAACAGGCTGAATAAGCTGGTGAAGAAAGCTGGATCAGACCTGGAGCTGGAGCCAGTCGTGGTAAGATAAGATACGATAAGATAGTTATTTATTGATCTCACAATGGAGAAATTCACTTGTCACAACAGCTCTTAAGACAGGATCACACAGGTGGGTGCAGAAAAAGTCAGGAAAATGTGCCATCATGAAGAAAAATAAGTTTGCACACAGTTAATAAAAATACTACAGTGGAAGATAAAAACTATGATAAAATAAATGTCTCTTAACAGCTACCAGTAAACACTGTACAGACATCTCTTTATGTATTGTACACTGAATAAAAAATAAGATATCCACTTAGTACTAGCAGCGAGGAGGATGTTGAAGCTGCTCAGCATCAAGCATGTAATTCACCATTTACCATTTATGCTGTTGTGTCATATTGTGTTAAGTTACTATTTTATTTTATTTTTATTAGATTTTTTTTGTTTATTTTCTAGTTTTATGCATGCCTTAAAGTTATAGCCTTTATTTAATTATTACTATTTTATTTTTCTCCATAGTTTATTATTTATCTTATTTTATATCTATATTTATGTTTCATGTTGCACGAGTACACCAAAGTAAATTCCTAGTCTGTGAAACCTTCATTGACAATGGCAATAAACTCTATTCTGATTGTGATTCTGATCAGGAGCAACCCCTTCTCACCCCCTGCATGAAGCCCTGCTCTCCAACAAGAGCACCTTCAGTGGGAGACTCAGGACGCCACGGTGCAGCACTGAGCACCATAGAAGGTCCATTCTACTGGGCGTTTTGGACTGTTCAACTCTTTCCCCTTTAGTAAGGGGGGGTAATGAGGGACACTTGCGTCCATGTTGCACTTCCTTGTGTAGTTATCCTGTTGTGAAAATAGGAATGTACCACACTTAAGTTTTAATATTTTAGTTTTTAAATTGTTTGTGTCTTCTATGGATCCGTCTGCCACACAAATTTCCTTCGGGAATAATAAAGTCATATCCTAGCCTCCTATCTACAAGCGCAAAAAATCTATGCATATTTAATGTCTTTTGGTAGATTTGGAAACATTCAATCAAACAGTGAATCGATGTTATATTCAAAAGCAAATTGGATACAACAGGAGGAAACTATGTGGACAGCCAAAAACACACTTTTTCTGTGTTTACCAAGTGAAATCGAAAAAAAGTCAATAAAGACATTATTCAACAAGAAATTTTGATTTAATACCAGTTTGAATCCAATCTAATGCTTTTAAATGCAAACCCTGACCAAAGAAGCCATTACCGAAGTCCACAATACCCCGTTATCGATCCAAAAATCACACTCTAGCCCAGAATAATAATTATTCACACTATTCTTATAAGAATTTATGTTTTCTTTCTTATTCTTCTTATTCTCCAAGATTCTTCAGTCTTCGTCTGTACTCTGTTGTTGAAGTGTCGGACGTTTCAATCTTAGTCCAAAGATCTTCCTCAGCGAATAAATACTTAAACACGTTTGTGGGGCTCTTAAGAGCAAACCAGTAGGAGGAGTTAACCTCTAAGTCCCTCCTCTCTTGGTACTAAAGGTTGGAAAACATCTTAGCCTATTCCACCTTTAGTACCAAGAGAGGAGGGACTTAGAGGTTAACTCCTCCTACTGGCTTGCTCTTAAGAGACCCACGAACTACGATGCACAACTCCTGTACGACTGAGAACCTGCACAGACGGTTTTCTTTCTCATGTTATCTTAAATTTTACAATAAAGTATTCCTTTTTCAAACTAAAGTTGTCTTAATGTACTTGTTTTGGAGACTAACTTTGGGGACCTGTACCAGCTTTGGTTTTGGTACAGAGAGCTCCTATTATTCATTCAGATTGACAGATAGTCCAGCCTAGAGACCCATGATCTCCAAAAATCTGTCCCGGCACAAAATATAGGTAATTGAATAGACCTTTCGCTTAATACATCAGATTTATAATAAGCACAAAAACTGGTATGTGATTCCTCCTCTGGAAACGTGCCCTGTGGGAGCCCAGGACACACTACCTCTAATGTTCCTACTTCATATTAAACGCTGGTCCTTGTTAGATAAATGTTGAACGCGTTGGCCCAGAGACGGCACATGCCTAATTGATGAGTGCGGGACGGAGCGGCCGCAGGATTCAATGAAATTAATCTGGAAGGAGAAGCTGCCCTCTTCTGTTTTCCTCCAGTTTCAGGGGCGCTTGAAAGATGAACCGGTCGCACTGGGGACTTTGGCAGGGCATGACCATTATTAAATGCATTTAATCTTTTAAAGCTGTTCCTTATTACCCAATTGATTTTTATTTTCCCAGCCGGGCCAGAGAATAAAGCGGAGACGGATATGTTATGGTACATTATGTTCTTTGTGAGTTTGGACGTCTTTATTACATTGTTATTCATGTTTTAAAATGATAAAGAAATTTAAATATATATGTATTTCGTAATCAGATTTAGTCTTTCATTCTCCCTTCAATGACACACAATATACTAATAGCCTGACCACCTTTGTCCCTCTGTCCCACCTATTTTAATGTCTCACTTTTTCAATAAAGTTAGATTTACAAAGACGATCCCAAATTATCCTTCAGTGTGTCTGAGTTATTAAATGAATTGAGTTGAAAAGAAGCCTGTAAATGCCACTGAAAAGTTGTTTCAAGTTGGCATTAAATCTAAATTTGTTGATCTTTTATGCCATGAATTCATAAAACCACACTATATTTGATGAAATTTTACACAATTATTTTTCCCAATTTGTCTCCCCATTCCTCTGCTTAATCTAATGTTTTCATATTTTTAGAACCCTATACTACCCCAGGTAAGACTTCTAGATGCAAACAACATTATAACATTGTTAGCTCTAAACAGACCATTTACCTTTAAATAGAGCTGGACATTACCCTTAAGGAGCTGGCTTTATGTGGGTTTAATACCCTCCATTCTGAAGGCCAGACAAGCAGAGCTCCATGAGAAGGATGGCTCAATAAACAGAGTGTAGTGGGAGAGACAAAGGCACCATTCACATGTGTGTAGTCAAAGAGGTACAGGCACAAGTGAAAGTGATTTATATTGTAAATGTGTTTCCTCTAGGCCTGTATGAGTCTGCATGTACAGCACTGTAGCTTATGCCCAAGGAAAAGTCAGGACTGTAACAAAGCCAAGACAGACTTTATCCAAAAGCAAGGAAACGACCAGTTTGTAATAATACTCATGGCATAATCCAAAAAAATTATTTTGAGGATATGGCCTTAAAAGATACAATTCCCCTTTCAAATCTATAGAGGTGGACTTGTCCAATATGTAAAAGTTTTGCCTCCCCTTAAAGGGACTATACCTGATGTTTCCTAGGAGTGGAATGACATTTGTTTGCCTTCTTTTAGTATATTGCAAACTCAAACAATTGTGGAGATAATACTGTGCATCTAAATGTAAAGCATTTATTGTCAGTTGTGAGTTTGCAGAATGGTTTTGTAGAATTTCTATGACCCTAAAAAGTCCCCCCGCCAACGATGAAATGTCCTTATAAACTCATCTGTAAGAAGAAACAGGACTTTAGAAATGTGTGAGGAAAGTTAGGAATGAGCTCGGACAGCAACTATCAATTCAATATACTTCCTCCCTTCTCCACTATTTGTCATGTAAAGATATGAAAAA
>OMNZ01041013.1:4586-22720 GCA_900303255.1 Lesueurigobius sanzi | reverse complement strand
CCCCCCCCGCCTCACTCGCCCCCTCCTCCCCCCCAGCACTTGTCCCCTCCTCGACGTCTTGTTTAAATTGAGTCATTAATGTCCTTTAGACCCCCGCTGCCGTGTCCCGGGCCTCACCCCATTCACTCCCTTGTTTTATAATTCACCTTTCCTCCCTTCGCCTCTCGCTGCACTCCTCAATGGCTTTCCTAATATCCCGCCTACCCCTCACCTGTGCTCTCCGAGTCGTTTAGACCTCATTCCCGCCATCTCTCCTCCTCCTCTCGCTCTTCTTTTTTAGCCGTATAATGTCTTTCCAGTGCCATCCGCTCCTAATATCCCACTGTCTCACTGCCTTTAGATATTGGAGCTATGAAGACAGGTGTTCAAAAGAAAGCCGCGGCAGCAAATCTCTTTTAAATGCCTTTTGGCAGCGTTCCCTCAAATGCACGCTGAAGAGGAGAGAGAGCAGGGAAGGTTTCATTTCATAATAGCAGATTCTAAGCTTTAGGCTATTCCACTTTATGTGGAAGAAAAGAATTACCCAACTTCAGTGAGCAGTTTGGCCCCTTTGGATCAACAATATAATTGTTCTCTGTTTTGTTGTCTTTGTTTTAATGCTTTTCAAGTTTTTTTTAGACTGTAAAAGTAAAAACTATGTAGTTTTATAGTTCTCATTTTAGCTTGATTCTGGCTTTTGACACTACTTTGGACGTCTTAGATTTCAGGCTGCTGCACATATTATATTTAGTTACTATTGCAACAACGCATCATCAGTAGGGTAAAACGAACCTGTCTCACAACCCTGTTCTCTATTAGATAAGATAAGAGAATACTTTATTGATCTCAGAATGGAGAAATTCACTTGATACAACAGCTCTTTAGATAGGATCACACAGGGGGGTGCAAAAAGTCAGGAAATGTGCCATCAAAGAAGAAAATAAGTTAACAATCCAACGCTTGAATTGGTGAATTCTGCTTCACAATGATAGGAAGAGCCGACATCAAAGGATCAAAAATGGCCAAGAA
Organism: Lesueurigobius sanzi; assembly: GCA_900303255.1. Lineage (NCBI taxonomy): Eukaryota > Metazoa > Chordata > Actinopteri > Gobiiformes > Gobiidae > Lesueurigobius > Lesueurigobius sanzi. Next base: position 21,712 of record OMNZ01041013.1, on the reverse strand, counting down.
CTTAAGAGAAAAGCAAGAGACCAAGGCACTCCTCCCACATTGTAATTCTCTATTTACTATTTCTACGATACGCGTGGCAGAAACCAGCAACATGTTTTAAAAGATTTTAGTATTATTAGCCCACAATAAAGGCTTTTTAGAAAATGTAAATAGAGAACTACAATGTGGAAGGAGTACCTTGGTCTCTTGTTTTCCTCTTAAGTTTTTATTCCCCAAACACCACCCAAAAACAACTTTATGGTTCTGACTTCCTGAGCACTTTGTGTCCAGTTCCTCTTGCGATCAAAGAGGGACATTGCTAAGAATGCTTGCCAGTTATCCCTGTGGTTTTCTGACATCTCCTGCTTAAAACCACAAAAGTCAGAAGGATCGTACACTGCTCTGGCCTCAGCAACGTTGGTCCCATCTTCGACAATTTGCTGGATATCTCTCCCCCCTTTCATCCGGTGCCGTCCAGTCGAACAAAGCCTGCAGGCCCAAATCTTTAAAAGGACAAGAATGTATGTGTATAGAAAATACCTCTTGGACAAAGTTTTATATGACGTGTATTTAATCAGGAAAGTTCCAGTAACATTAAGAATATATTTTAAGGGGAATCTTGGTCCCCTTAAATTAGTGACTATCACCGTGCTGCTGTTGTGATGATTGGTATTGAAATTGCAGGGACTCAAAACTGTTCATAATTTAGCTAAAAACGCTAGCATCAAACATGATCTCCATGAACTGCACAGGAAGACGGCACATGATCAAAACAGACCTAACGAGGCTCACAAAAGTATATTTGGCTAATTTTAAAGTGCCGGATTAGACACAGCAGCCACAAAAAGACTAACTAGTAAAGACATTTCTAAGCTGTTAGCATCACAAGCTACATTGACCCATGGTACCTATTTTTTCCACCCACAAACAACCTACAAAAAGTAATGCTAACTTGTGTAGTCAGACCCTATAGAGATTTTGGATTTCAGCAGATTTTCGAGAACAGGAGCAGCCACTGGAAATCCCCCATTAAATATCCTGGGATTATCTCTGACGCAGAGAAAGAAAAAAAAAAACAGAATTTTTCGCGAAGACGAGAGCAGCGGCCTTTTAGAAATTAGAGAAATCCAACCGTCAGCAGCTTTGGCATCTCTTTCTTCACACTCAAATCAGGCTCGGGCGTATATCCGTGGCGTTGTGTGTGCGCTGGGCGGCTCCATCCTGTTTTGGTGTAACCTAATCTGGAATGGAGACCACCCTCCGTACCTCCGCAAAGAGAAAACGGACTCCTAATCCACAATAACGAGTCTCTGTTGATGCTAAATTAGCCCCGGACTGAACACAAACACAAGAATGAAAGGTGGCAGCTGCTGACGTGTCTTCCGGATTATTTTACATGGACCTGCATCGGTGTTGTTCCACAAGCAAGAACTCGAGACCACCACCGCCGTTCTCACAGGGGTGTGGAAACATGTTTGGCCAGTTATATAACAAAATTAATAATCGTTTTTCCGCTCAATATGCGTTCACGTTGTAGAATTTGATTATGTGATCATTTCAGTTGGAGGGCACGTGTCAATACAACTCTATGGGAGCGAGGCAGTTTTTGAAGGAAATCTCAAAGTGGAAAATCCAAAAATGTTTGTATTGGTTCTCATCGTAGAAAAAGGTAACTCTTCATTGAGAAAGCACAGTGTACAGATGAAGAGTTACTTCTCTAGCTTCTCGAGTTACGTGTACAATATCCAAAAATGCTGAACCTGATCATTATTTGGAAGTGTTTAGATCTACAAATTTAAAAGTCCTTTCATCTGACCAAGATCACATACTGTATGTTCTGAATATTGTCACCACTTTATGAATACATTGAATACATAGTTCACCCTAAAGACAAAAGCCCAAGCCACAAACACAGCAGCGTACGTAGTTTACTCAATCCATTGCAAAGAACAGGGATGCAAAGAGCATTACATTGGAGAAACAAAACAACTACTTCATAAAAGGCTTTATCAACGCCGTAGAGAAAGCACTAGTGGCCCTCAGTCGGCTGTGCACCTCCATCTCAAAGCCACCAATCACTCATTTGAGGACAGTGAAGTTAAGATTTTAGCAAAAGAAAATAGATGGTTTGAGCGCGGAGTGAAAGAAGCTATTTTTGTAAAGAACGATAACCCCTCCATGAACTGGGCCAGAGTCCAGGGCAGGACTAGAGGAAGGTGAGAGTAGCTTTTAGAATAAAGTCAAGCCAATAGCAAGGTCATGGGCAATATGAGTAGGATCGTTGAGACCGAGACAACAAAGGTGTTTTTCTCTAGCAACAACGAGAACAAAGAGAGGTGGGATTTACAGACAAACTCCTCCTACTGGTCTTTATAAGATCCACTGGTGTCCAAGTTTGCTCAGTGCTGACAAAGCTCTTTGGATGAAGAGTGAAACGTCCTACACTTTAACTAAAGAGTACAGATGAAGACTGATCTTTATGAGAAAATAATTTGACCTAAATTCACATGTGCTGTTTAATTCATAAAAGCCCAGGAATTAGAATATTATCTTGTCTGCTCTACAAAAATGTTCATAAAATCCTTTGGTTTTCCCTGAGGCCTCACTCTGGCAGCTCTAACCCATATATTCACTATCCCTCATCTGTTTTCGTCCAAACCATCAGGAAACTCTATCTCTAAAACAGCGGCTCTCAACTGGTACTGTGTTAGGACCCACTATAAGACTTTTATAAAGTGAAATATGGTGCTTTCCATAAAAGTATTGTTGAATGAGTATGAAATAAGCCTTTAAAACTGAAGTTATAATCACTTAAACAGACTATCCTACAAAAAGTAATCTAGGAATGAGTAAATTGTTTCTTTTTCACAAGTCAGAATGGCGCAAATGAAGGTGAAATATTCTTAATTTGAGTTATTCTAAGGTATCAAAAGTTCCTAACTCGCCACCCACTGAAAATCATTCCGTGACCCACCAGGAGAACCAATGCTCTAAAACATCAATACCAGGAGCTCCTTCTATGATGTACTATTTCAACGATAACGCAACCTTTCGCCAACGTCTTCACAATCACTTTTAACCGTATATGTTTTCTTCTCTCTCTTCCAGATGGCAGGCAGAGACCCTCGCTTGGCCCCGCGTTACGAAGAAGTGGAGCGACAGTACGCCTCTTTACCCAGGTACTGACTCAAGCCTGGTCTGTGTGTGTGCGTGTGTGTCCTTGAAGGCTCATTGTTTTGTCTTGGGCTTTAGTCTCGTCCGGAGTCTTTAGACCAGTCCATTGGGAACTCGCATTTTGTAAACCGACACCATCTTTCCACCAAAAACAGTGGCTATTCGAGTTACGCTTTGAGTCTTTTGGCAATAGGTTGCGTTCACGTTCTTGAATTCTGTTTCAGTTGGAGCTGATACAACTCTTTGGGAGAGAAACGTTTTTTGAAAGAATATTGATAAATGTTGTACTTGATTATTTGATAGTGATTGGATTCACGAACCTGCCATATTCTTCTGGTTGAAAGTCCTTTCTACTGGCCAACATCATGCACATGTTTTTGAATATTGTCACCACTTTAGGACATTTTTATGAGAAAATAAGTACACATTAGCTCTTATGTGCTGACAGAGAAGACTTTGAAGTTTGTGACAGATTTATTTCATGTGAATAGGCCCAGGAATTACAGAGAAATTAGCAATAAACTAAGACTATACATTTTAAACTATAGGCTCTTTAGAATTTTGTGATGTCACATGAATAGGGCTGGGAATCGTTTTTTTTTTTTCTTTGATGCTAGTACCGATACCTGAACGATACTTTTTTCAATACCTATACTAAATTATTTGTCATGTAAATATCTAGATGAGTTTAAATGATCCAAATTCATCTTATGTATCTAAATCAGAGCTGTGTTGATGAGTTAAGTTTTAGTGGCTCATTTGATCTACCGTATTTTCTGGACTATAAGTCGCAGTTTTTCTCATAGTTTGGCTGGTCCTGCGACTTATACTCAGGTGCGACTTATATATTAATTAATATGTTAAGTTAACATACCAACTACTTGTTCAGTTCGTTGTTTATGCTTTATGTAGCTGAATAACCATGTGTTATGTTAGCATATCGTACACCTATTCAGCCAGTTCTATTGTTATTCTTATAACTTGCCTTTCAAGATGAAATGTCTGTTCTTGGTCTCGGATTTTGTAAAATAAATTTCCCACCAAAAATGTGACTTATAGTCCAGTGCGACTTATATATGTTTTTTTTTTCTTCTTCATTATGCATTTTTTGGCTAGTACGACTTATAGTCCGGAAAATATGGTAATTCTAGCCATTTGTTTCAATACTTTTCTACTTATTCCTTTTTTATTTAAATGTATTTGCCAGTGGGGTAAGAAAATTGGTCTTGTCCTTTTTGACAGTTTTATTTTTCCTAATTCAAGCGAGATTAGTTTAGAATCAGTAAAAATCATCATGGAATAAGCCAAATAATGTAGATGACAGTAGTAAATATAACCCCGCCGCACACATGAACGCAACCAATTAGTTAATCATGACAAAAACAGTGTGGGTTTGTAGTTTCTGTAGCTGCATTTTCACTTACCCAGCGCTCTGACAAACAAAGAGTCTTGGGAACTGTGCAAAGTTTTGACAAATGGGTTCAGTAGAGGCTTATTCGGTGTCTTATCAATCCAGAAAAACTGCGAGATACCGGAGTCCTGCCTAGATTTCTCTGCCGTAGACGTATAAAGTATAATGTTATCCACTTTTAAGGAGCAGGTGATCTCGGGACACAGCCGTAAAAATACATCTCTGCTTGTTTTCTTTCTCACACTGAAATATGGCCAACATTACGGGCATTACTCTGGCAGCCCATACTAACGATTACTTGATTCTCCTCCATTCATTATCCATGCTTTTACATTGGCGCTGAGCAATAACTTACAGGTAATGTTTGCAGGATGCACTCTCAATGGATTAATAAAGGCACTGCGACTGAAGCCAGTATTAGTTTTGAACATATTTATTTTGGATCAGTCTTGGATCATGTTTATAAGCCACATAAGCTGTACATTTGTAAAGCGAGACACTGCAGGTGGAACATTTAAGTTGAGTGATATTGTTTGGAATTTTTGCTGTGTATTACTGACATAAATATTAAGGGAAAAATGTATTGCATGTTGTCATTTTATGTTTTCATATAAAAATAAGGAATTTTAAGCATAAAAATTGCCGAAATTGCCTCTATTTCTAGTGATGAAATGTAAATAATGGATAGAACGCATGGTTTTATTTTGTTTGAATAAATCTGTAAAAAATCTAATTTCACCTTGTTTTTAGGGTTCAATAAATCAGACTATTAGTTCCAACCAAATGTACTTGGACCTCTGGGATAAGAACTTATGAGGGAGCACTCGGAATAATTTCAAATTTAAAAAGTAAGATATAAAATAGGACTTTAATTTGAGTTTCGATACAATTTAACTTCAGACATATTGCACTTTTGACTTGGGGGAGTCTAAGAGCCTAAGAGAGAGTTTTTTTCTTCAATTCAGATGTGATTTTCTGCATTCAGGTGCATTTTAGAAAATAAATAATATTTTCAGCTGGTCCTTTAGCTGTTTAGCTGCCATTTTTGCTTTTAGAGAGAGACAAATGATTTTTACTTTTTGGGGCCCCCTTCAAATTACAATGTAATATGGAATTGAATGATATCTGATCTGGGCCAGGTGGGCGGGCCGACTACAGAAATCTGACAGGATCAGGCAGAGCAAAGGCGGTACGGCCATAAGACGATGTCAGTGCCCTCTGCTGGACAGATATGGAATTTCTTCCTTTTAAAAAAAATCTTTGCAGCCCCCTAGTGGCTGGATTGAGCATTTTAACTATTTCTTTAAATTTCATAACTCCTGACAGGAATGGGCTAGAGACTTGCTTTTTTTTTGCTGCTGTTAATTTAAGGTCAAATTAGTAAAATACTGTCTTTAAACTAATCAACAAAACCATCGAGGCAGGGGGTACTCGGAGTATAGACAAAAAAGGATGGGAACCACTCAATATTGAAACATCCCTCTGAGTGTCAAAATATTGTTAAAACTGGAAAGTTTGGAGTCTGTAGCTGCTAAAGTGGTGATGTTGTCGCCACAATGAGAGAAAATGGTCACTGAAGTTACAATTTCCCATATACCGTATTTTCCGGATTATAAGTCACTCGTAGTCACGGAGTATTAAGGTGCACCACATACTGGAGGATTTTTAATCTTTTGAGACTAAAGATCTGTGCAAAGACAACACACACTTTAGGACAGACATGAGGACGCACATACACACACATGAGGAGTCCCACCACAGACCATGCCATGAGGGAAAGTTTTTATTGAGTCACGCCTCCTAAGACTAAAAATCTGGCTAAAAATCCTCTAGTGTGTGTCCAGCTTTAGTTGCACCAGCCAAAAAATGCATAATGAAGTTGAAAAAAAAAAAAACACATACGTCGCACTGGACTATAAATCACATTTTGGAGGGGAAATGTATTTTACAAAATCCGAGACCAAGAACACACATTTCATCTTGAAAGGCAAGTTATAATAATAACAATAGAATAGAGAACAACAGGCTGAGAACAACACATTGATGGTTATTCAGCTACACCAAGCATAAACAATGAACTGAAAAGGTGTCTGGTATGCTAACGTAACATATTAATTGATATATAAGTCGCACCTGAGTATAAGTCGCCGGACAGGCCAAACTATGAGAAAAACTGCGACTTAGTCCAGAAAATACGGTAGTTCTATGGAAAAAATGTTGAATCAGTGCAATACTTACACTCCTTACTGTTTATATGAGATCATACTGTATTTATTTAAGAGCAAACTGGCCCTAAACATGAAAATTGCAGTGTCTCCCCAAAAACATGACTTGCAAGCGCAGCAATGTGGCCAAATATTTCCTCTTAAATGTATCCCAGCTGCAGGCCTGCCTTATCATCAGTCACTCCCCGTCTATCTCTCAACATCTCATTTTTCACTGGGCACTTTCGCCGCTCAAAACATCCTCGCTTTAATCATCACTTGTTCGTTTTGCTTTGTAGCTTAATTTCCTGGGGCTTACCTTCCTGACATCTCCCTCTGACATGTCGGCGTGCGCTGCCTTCCCTATTCCCTGCCGTTTCCATTAGCGGTTAGCTCGTGGCTAGCGCTGGCTTCTTCTCACCTCGTTGTGCTCGGACCGGGACTAACAAGAAGGCTGGAAACGCTCGTCTGGTGTTTGTTTCTATATTTATTTTTGCCCGAGGGATAGGAGAGGCAGAAGTTTTCGACGTTAGTGTGTTTTATAGGCAGGTTTTCCCCGCTGTAAAAAAAAAAAATGGAGAGGGATGACTTTTTCGCACCACTTCATGTAATAAGGGAATGTGGCTGATGGCTTTGACAGATGGGAGCGAGAAAACCCCTTACTTTTACTTGCTGAGTTTATGTTGGACAATGCTTATAGAGGGATCAAGCCACTCCTTGGAATAATGTTGTCTAGCTGTTCTGGCTGCACAATATGAGAGGAACATGGGTATTTTGTCCTTGAATTTTCTCTGGATTCTTACAGTAAATATTGATGAAAAACGGCTTAAATATTATGATAACAAATCCTAAGTTACATAATATACTCATCTATTTCAACATTACATTTCAACTATTTGTTTTTGCAATTGTATCTGTCATACTGAGGATTTGTATTTCAGAAATTAAGACTGAAACATTTACATTTTTTGTTTAGTTTGTGTTTTTGTTTAGACTTTTTATCAGAAATGCACTCTTTTACATACTGTCTTGATCACAGGCAGGTGGTAGCGCCGACTTGAGGGCATTAGACTAAAACATGAAGATAAAATGTGCCTCTAATCCATGTCTATGATCGGACCAGCTCTGTTAATCACTCTGCTCTCCCAAAGTGAGGCCAGATCTCTCTGTCATGCAACTGTGGTTCCAAAAAAGAGAACATGATCTGAAGAAGGCTCTGCTGAAACGTTATCTTTTTCAATAAATATTTTGGACATCGGCTACATGAGTGTGCGATACTGCTTTTTTGATTTTCCTCAATATCTGCACCTCTGAAAAAGGTTTTTGGTGTGCGTTCCCCCTTCCTCATACAGATCTCTCTGCCAACCAACCAAACCAACAGATGAAAGCTAATGTAAGAAGACTTTCAATGTAGGAACAGTAGCAGACTCTGAGTATCTTCTCACTAACAGCAAATGAATGAACGCACCAGATTGACGGTCTGCTGCCCTTTCCTAGCAATGACTATGTGTTCCCATCAAATTTGACTTGCTATTTCATTTAATTGATGTTAGTTTGTTGTTAATTTCAATAGCCTCCTTTATCCAGCGCCAACATTTTTTGTCCTCAGTGCCGATGATTTTGGCTCCATCCCAGTCCATAATGTGGTTTTCTCTTTTGCAATGGTCCGAGATAGCGGATTAGAGTTGTTCCTGTTCAGCCTTTTCTTTAGTTGTTCGTGTACATGTCCTCACTGTTTCTTTTTTCGGATACTGAACGCCCTCCCTATTTTTTCAGGTCATGTTTTATTGCATGACCTGTATGGGATTTCCGGTTCTATTTTGTCTTTTGGGGTGGACCAATATTTGCCTCTGTTTTCTGTATGGTTTGACCAGTGTATTGATGTTGTGTTTTTTCATTGCCCTCTGTACTTTCTCTGTGATGCCCCTGACATATAACCTGGCAAGAGCCAGTTAGACATTGTGTAGCACTCGTAGTTGAGTGCTCCACAATATCAATCTGGGACCACTCCAAACGAATCCGTTCGGAGGAAGGAGGGACATTCCATAATACTTTGAGTTGATTGGGCCAAGCGACATCTGGTGTCTGTCTGTCAAGGCATTTTTGTTTTGTTTTAACCAATCAACTGAACATGACGTCATCAGCATGCACTCCAAGTTTCGCTCGTAGTTGTTTGTTAGATAGCGGCTCTGAGCTTTATATCATAATGTCGTCGAGTGGTTTTTGCGTTTTTTTGTAGCACGAGTTTGCGGGTTGAAGGCACCTTAACCCACACTACCTTATTTTCGAAACAAATGTTTTTTTTGCTCGGCACCTGCTGCTTTCGTCGCAGCCGTCCCACTGGTGGTCCTGGCTCAAACACTTTAGCGGGCTCGGGACAAGATGGATTCTCGTGTGTTTGTGAAATCACAAATACCGTGAGAATTCAGCTTGGAGGCAAGGTTACCTGACATATGGTAGTATGACCAATTGGTGGTGTTCTTCTTCTTCTCCATGACTTGTATTCTCCTTTTCTTTATTGTGTAATCTGTATCTCTAATTAGATAGATAGTTGTATTCTATTCTAATTATTGGGTGAAATCTTACGCGGTGTTCCTTTAACGTTACATGAAAACTGTTGTGCCAATTTAAATGTTTACATGCTGGTTACAGTTTATTTCTAACACTTTAGCTTGTACTACATGTTTAATGTCCAACTTGTTTCTATACTAAGGTGTTGTAAAGATGTTATGGATGATTGATGCTGCTGAAGGTGGAGAGAAAGACTTAAGTAAAAGCATCAAACCTCAGTTCATTACCGAGGTAGAGACGCAGTTATGCTCCTTTTTCCATTTGTGTCAGCCATCATTTTCTGTCAAAGCCCCGCTCCCCACTTTTTTTTATGAAAAACTACTTAAGAAGAGTGAGAGGGTGCAATTTCCAAAGTGCGGATGATTAAATAAAAAGTACAAGCAGGGGAAAGTATCCTTCAAATGGGAACTCTATTAGATTTACAAGTGGCTGATGGGCTAATATCACACAGGAAAACTGCTGGAATGAATAGGCGAGACATTAATATTTGCTGGTGCTGTACATCATGCAAGATTAGCTTTTAAAGACGCTGGGTTTTAGCTTACGGCTGGAAGTTATGATGTTCAAAATCATTTTAATTACTGGTGGCTATGTGCCGGTGCTGCACTTAATGTGGCTTTTAAAGTGGAAGTCAGTATTTTTTTTTTTTATCACAAAATATAATAATGTTCCAGAGTCTATGTGGTTGTTGACTAAGCTGTTGTGTCGTCAATAAAACATCCTGCATTTTCCTTTGGCAAAGAAAAATAACAAAAGTATGAATGTTTTCAAGTCTGAAAGTGGCACAAGGCAGTTCGCTAACAACAAGATAACAACCACTTTTTGTGGGGTTTTTTTGGTCTTTTTTGGCATGGCAGTGCAGCTAAATGACCTAAAATAAATATAACACTGTTCAGAATAGTGCTGAATACTCTGAAAATATTTAAACAATACCTTATTTGTAATAGTTGATGTCAAAAGTAACCAGTTTTGCGATTATAACAGGTCATAGTAGTACTAGTAGTAGTAGTAGTAGTAGGTTAATTGTAAGAATTTTTGAATCAACGGTAAACCACTGTCATGTCTCATTGTGTGCCAAATGGAGCACACTCACCGGTAAAGCCTGAAAAAACATGCCCCAAACACATGAAGTCAGTGCCAGGTTAAATAATCCAATGTGCAGAGAGAACATCTTAACCATCTCCGTATGATAATTGCAAAACGCCAAAAGAAGAGTCCCAAAAGAAGAACAAGGGCTTTATTTGTGTAGCGCTTTTCACAGACATAGTCACAGAGCACTTTACTTGGGAGGATTATACATTCAGTCCAAACACGATAGTGGTAACCAGCTGCCCTTTGAGGAAGACCGTCAGAAGTGTAGCTGCACACATCTTGCGCCAATGGACCTTCCGACTACCACCATGCACTCACCCAGACATCATTCATCCTTGCCTATTGTACAAGTTTCTAGTGGTATGGAAAACTAGAACACCCAGAGGAAACCTATCCTGTAAACCCTGATTACCAGAGTTAACTAGGTATAAGGGTTAAATGTACTTCAATAATCCAAAGCAAGTAAGAACACTTCATTATTTTAAGTTATGCTATAGCTCATCATTGCAATGAAATGTCCTGTTGAGCACTTGAGCTTGAATAGCTGAGTCTAAGCTAGTTACATGCCTATCTAAGGGAAACCTTTAATGATAGCTGCACATTGTGAGTTAGGTTTGGCAGTAATGCTACTCTTCATTAAAACACAAGTTAGAAGTTAGCTTAAATATTTGCTGTCACTATTTTGCAAACTTTAAGCAAAGTAACTGAGATATTTCAGCTAGGTTTAGTATTAAGCAGCGCTACTGTGCCACCCATTTGACTTTGTTAAGTCAAAAATAGAAAATGGAAATGTTTGCAATAGTGTATCCATGAGAGAACAGATTACTTCCTTTAGATATGGCTAATAACAACGTTGTATTATACAGTATTTTAACATAGACTGAATCATCATTATTAATAATAATAAGATAAAAGATCAGATAAGATATCATAGGCACAAATTCTTCAGTCTTCATCTGTACTCTGTAGTTGAAGTGTAGGTCGTTTTGATCTTAGTCCTAAGATCGGCATCAGCTTAACGACGTGAGCACGCTCGTGGGTCTCTTAAGAGTGAACCAGAGACTGAAGAATTTTTGCCTACGATGGACAACTCCTGTACGACAGAGAACCCACACAAATAAGATAAGATAGTTCTTTATTGTTCTCACAATGTAGAAATTCACTTGTTACAACAGCTCTTAGGACAGGACCACACAGGGGGGTGCAAAAAGTCAGGAAGAATGTGCCGTCAAGAAGAAAAATAGTTTGCAAACAGGTAATAAAAATAAAACGACTAGAGTGGAAAATTATACTATAACTGTAATAAAATAAACGTATCTTAGCATCTACCAATAAAAACTATAATAATACTTTCTTTGTAATGTCTTCCTTAATTCCAATAATCTGGAATAATTGTAAAATAATTGTGACAAGAATCTCGACATCCCTAAATGTAATTAACTGACAACTTTTTCACTGGATTTTTCATACAAAATTTGATGATATTTAATTGTACTTTAGTCTGAAATGATGAAGTAAAGTGATACGCGTAAGCTTATTATAGCTGTTCTGTGCTCTGGCGTTTGCTGCTCCATTGCTAGGTGTAGAGATGTTGGATGCGGAGGCCAGCGAAACACCATCCGAGCTTGACTCATGTTGTAATTTTAGCGCCGGTATGAGGTAAGGGCGTCTTAAATGCACCAAACATGAAGTAGCAGGCCCAACGGCTATTCCTGTAGTGACTAAGATTTAATAAAAAACTGACATGGGCAGCAGGTAAACACGCACGCAGACACTGGATACACACGGCGTGTTATTTCTGCACAGGACTCTGGGACGAAAGGCTGTTTTCATAAGGTCAACCGGCTCGCTGTGGTTTCAAGTACATTATCTTTGGCCCGCTCTCCACATATCAAGATTTCACTGTGACACAGGAAAAAATGTATTTAAAAGTAGGTGCGGTATGGAGGTGAGATGTGTGGAATTTTATATCGAAAACTAGATTTATTCACAGTGCGTTATAGCAGTTAAATGGTTTGCAGATATTAGTTCAGGGCCGTCTGAACTGTCGTCTGCGGGCCACATGTGAACCTTTGACTTTCTGCTAGATTGATTCAAACTGTTAACATCAAGTACTTCATAACATGTTTGACCTTACACGTAGGGCTGGATCAGGATCAAATCAGGAGTGAACCAGGTCTAAAAAGGGGGCTAAAATAGACATCATTGTGCATTATTTATTTATGTAAACCATGCATGCATTACTAAAGAATAATTGAAATTATTTTTAAAGCTTAAAATTGCAGATGAGCTCAAATATTACCTGAATGTCATAGCCTCAATAACACATTTTGGTGTGAGCTATAACATGAGATACAATGTCTTTTTAAAATTTTGTAGTACTTTGCGGTCTTTGAAAGTTCCTTATAAATTACCATTGTCAATGTCAAAGTCTGAATAGTGAAGGTGGAAAAAAGAATAAAAAATGATGGTACCATTTCTAACTGACCTATTGAACAAAGGGAGCTGTCATGTGACTCCACACACGGTGGAGAGTTGGGGCAGACCGACCGAAGCGAGACTGCACCTCCATATATCAAAGATGGAGGTAGCCTGCATGGCTTTCCTCATAGCGTTCACAGCGGGCTAATGAAGCCGATTCATGCTAGCATTTGAACCGCCGCCATGTTGAATTTTTGGAGCCAAAGCCATGTTAAGGTATGTCTCTTTTAATGTTGGAAATATTAAAAGACAAAGAACAGGACGGTGTGGTGCATGGTAAGACTAGCAATTGACATATTATTGGAAATAGTGTTGTTAATAACAAGACTATTTCCAATAATAAGTTAAAGAGGGGCCAAAACGTTTCACCTCCATCATTAATGTACACTCATGGGCTGCACACATCTGCTCCAACCACCACCATTCAACACAGACACCATTCATCTTTGCCTAATGTACTTATGTTTTTAGTGTTATAGGGGAAACCAGAGCACCGTGAGTGCTGTCCGCTGCGCCACTGTCCCACCCAAATTTGGATATTTTTTAGTACTTGATTCTTGATGAAAAAGTTTGGACTGCCTTGTATTAGCTCTATACTGTAGCTTGATCGGTGTAAGTGGTTTGCAGTATTTGGTCTTTGAGATGAATATGGCAATACTCAAAATGAACCACAATAGTCCAGTAGTGTATTTTATAGGATCATTTTAACACAACAAATAACCAGTTCTTAAACTAAGGTGCTGTTTTTACGGCAATAGTCTCGATCTGCTTTCACACGGAAACTCTGTGGTGTCAGAACAACTCATTTGGTGCAATGAAACTGCAGTACAGGCCTTTGTCCTCCAAACGGCGCTGTGTGCATTTACCACGCTTTGTATGAGTAGAAGGAAGAAGTTTCAACAATCACAGTTTCAACTTCCAGTAAACTTTTGGATGTTGTGTCTCTCTGAGGCAACTCTGGTGCTATCTAAAGTAAAAGTAAATTATTTACAGACAGTTATTTGACTAAATATAAACGTGGGATGCCAAAAAGCCAGATATCATCACCGTGATGCAGCCGATCAGTGTTCGGACAGCGGCTGGGACGTAATCGTTTTCAATAAGTCCTTGTTTGCATAGTTCACAAGAGGCAGAGTGTTTGAAAACGGCCTCCCGCTGAGACATGAAACCACCTCCTCCATCGTATTCAGTGGAGGCGTAGTCAGAGGATACGATGTGAGAAGGACATGTGTAATAGATACGTGCTTCCGATACCAACATTCTGCCGTTTTGTGGCTTTGTAAACTATGCCTTAACTTCAAAACATCGTTGTAGTAGTGGCAGTACTTTTGGCAGAGCAACACCTACATCTGTTATGGCATATTTACCCTGCACTGAATGCTAACTCTGGCCTGTAGTGCTATCAAAACAATTAGTGTTTACACAGAGACACTTAGCAGCAGATGATGCTGTTGTTTGCCTGGAGTGAGAAAGTGCTTGTTGGTTTCACGTATGATCAAAACGAAGCACAGTCTTGGGGTCTGTTAAGGTGCATTTGGTCATAAAGCCACATTAGGTAATAATGTGCCACAATTTGTACTAAATTTGGACACTGCACACTGTCTTTCTAAAAATCAATGGGAAACATTTCATTCATCATTTACAAAACATTCATACAGTTGTTCTAACCATTGTTCCTTGTAAATGTTTTAGAAATTATGAAATGGAAGTATTTGCATTAGTATGCAGTCATCTAGAAGTGTTGCCATGCATTTTATTGAATTTTAAGTTAATGCTAAATAAGAAATGATTACCATTTCCAACTGTTATTACAAAATGCAGCTCTACAGGGTCCTACCTTTCTGAAAGAATGTCACTTAGACCTATTTAAAGAGCAAATGTCTGACTCCTGATTCATGCAGGCGTAAAAGTCAATTGTCTCATCTCCTAAATGTCAGTTCTGTGAATTTCCACAATTCCTAATGAAGACGGGAGAATGAGAACAATGTCAACGCAACCTCATCCCAAACTTACTTCTATAATATGAAACTCAACGGCTCAAATAATAATGTCTAGGATGTGTAATAACGGCAAGGAGTTGGAGAACAGCCTGGTCAGGATTTCAAACGGGCCTGGAGCTCCCGCTGCAATCTGTAGTTGGAGAGACATGTTGTTAAACTGTGGAAAAAAGCTTTCACTTTCATCTAACGCATGCGGGAAAATCCATGGCACCCTGAAGAACACACTTTTAGTCGCAGAATGGGTCTGCTGATGTTTTTTGGCCTTTACCCGAGAGTGGGCTATGCTCTAGCTATGCCACAATATAATCCAAGATATTCAGATCAGTGCTTCAGCAATAGAAGAAGAAGAGAGTAGGATAATACTCAACATACTTTTGCCAACGTTACAGCATAGTTAAAGGGAAAGTCTTTAAGTTTGCAAAATGAAGAGAGAGCTTGTCTCATTGGGTGACATAAATCCTGCAAGACTCTGGATTTAAGAAAATGTATATAATTATTTTTATCGTAGGCCAAGCTTCTTCAGTCTTCATCTGTACTCTGCAGTTGAAGTGTCGGACGTTTCGATCTTAGTCCAAAGATCTTCCTCAGTGAATAAAGACGTTTGTGGGTCTCTTAAGAGCAAACCAGAAGGAGGAGTTAACCTTTAAGTCCCTCCTCTCTTGGTACTAAAGGTTGGAAAACATCTTAGCCTATTCATACTTAATATGGCTCGTTACCTCTGTATTGTCTCACCCTGGGCTAAGTTCTAAGGCTGTTGACACTCCCCTATGGCCCTGCTCCGCCCAGTAGTCCAGGCTCATTCGCATGACATTGAGGTGGTTTCCCTCTAAGGTTGTTGTTGTAAACTGGTTTCTGTCTCAGTATGTTGTTATAGACTGGATCTAACTTATACCTAAGTCCACCATTGTGATTGGATTCTCTTTTTTAACGAATATGGCCTCTCTGACACCTCTCTCAAACCATCTACTTTCTTTCGATAAAACCTTAACTTCGCTGTCCTCAAATGAGTGGACAACTCCTGTACGACAGAAAACCTAGACAGATAATTATTTTTAGCTACTTACATCAAGATTCAGGCAGAGACGGTCAACTATATACATTCTTTTAAAATGTAGACTTGCATACCCTCACTTTAAAGTCAAATTTTCATGTCTCCTCTAACGCAAACGGTTAATTTCCCGTTCAATCCACCTAAATAGCATGATTTTATTTCTGTCTTTTTCAATTTTTTGCCTCACTGCACACACTGTATACACTTTTACCTGGACTCGCCATCTGCTGAGTTAACGCCGTGTGCATAGTATAAGGCTACCACATTTACAGCTAAGCCACACATATCAAGTTCTCCTCTCCACACTCTAATGTGCAGGAGCGGTGCATTCCCTCCGCGAATTACTGGAAAATGTCCCTTTTCATAGTCAAATGCGGTGCTGCCTCAACACTGGAGCACTCTCGGCGGACTGGGTTTAAATGCACGACATGAAACATCAAACACAAGCTGCCTATGTTACTGGCACCACTGCTGGGAATCCATTTGTGAGCCGAGCGGAGAATGTCGTGGAGGATTGTTACCAGGGTGTAAGCGCGCAGATTACGGAGTGACTTTTATGGAAAAATGACTAAGAGCAGGCTGGGTTTTAAAATTGGCAGCGCCGGTGGAGATTACTGTGCATGTCTGAAAGTGGAAACAAGTAACAGGGCGTTCCGAATACGACGAGCGTGTTTGCAGATAGCTCCGGCAGACCTCCAAACGATCAGCATCTGCCAAAGCCATCACCCGCATGGACCCTGCTCCCGGGACGTGCACATGCAAGACGAGGAACTTGACTTATCGCCCTAAGTGTGCGCCCAGAACTTGGAGACACGTGGAGTAACGGGTCTCTCGTAATAGAAAAAGTTTGATTTCCAAGACAGTGTGATCTGCGTTATGCTCTTGAATTTACAAAGGGCAGTGGTGGGAAGTAACAAAGTAAGTACAAGTAAAAAAGTTATACTTTTTACTTTTACTTCAATACAGCCGGTGTCTGTACTTTCACCTCCACTACATTTAAAAAATTGGGTTAAAAGTATAACTATTTTATTTTCAAAGTGTTTCTCTCTACGATGAACGTTTTAGTCCTGGTTTAGATCTGGTTTAGTCCGGATTTAGACCTGTTCTAGACCTGAGTTAGTGGTTTACTCGTTTAGACCTGATTTAGATCAGTTTTAGACCCG